>JH651249.1:271601-341792 GCA_000260095.1 Tetrahymena borealis | reverse complement strand
TGTAATTAATATTTAAGTTATATCATGAAATAAAATTTATTTTATTTTTAAAGATGTCCTACATGTGAATATAACGACTTCAAATTGTTAAATTGCAGTTGTCCTGATGGATATTACTAACAAAGCATAATATCTTGCTAATAATGCATCAAAAATTGTAAAATAAATAAATTTTTAGAAGAATAAATTTATTAATTTGTTATTAAATTGTAAATAATTTAGGTAGAAAATGTTTACCACCAGAAAATAATCTTTGCCTTTCTTGTTTTGGGGATCTGCAATTAATAGAAGGGGACTGTATTATTGTAGAAGAAGAAAGTTATTCTTTAATCTAACTAGACGATTTTCATAACTTCTATATAATATATTTAACTTTGGGAGCAGGTTTAGTATTTTTAGGTTTAGTGATGATGTATTTTAAGAAGAAGAAAAAAGCAAGAAAAAATATTATTTATCCCTATAATCCTAATAAACCTTAGAAAAAACATTAAATTAAGATTGATTAGTAACCAACTGGAATTGATTATTAATAAGTAGTGAATTTAAGTATCCCTAGCTGAATTTATACTAGAATTTGAATATTTTAAATTAATAATAGCTGAATACTTATAAAATACATAAAAGAAAGTAATAAAAATATATAAAAAACTAGGAAATGATTTTAATAAAGTTATATATATAATAAATTTTGTAATAAAATTAAATTTACTCTCCTTAAACTTTATCACTTCTCATTAGATTATACTTAAGATTTATATAAAAAAGAATTAATATATTGATTTCTCAATTTAATGTAAATTTGAGGTAAAAAAGTAAGGTAAAATTTTTATTTACTTAATTTAGAATCAAACTATCTAGCTATAATCCCACTAAATTCATTATTGATAGATAAATATTCTGAATTAGGATTTTATTATCAGATGTAATAAATATAGCCTCAAATACCATAAGAGGCTTGAATTGATATATAAAATAAAAATGTTTAGATAGAACTATAAATAGGAATTATAGGTAATAATTAAATTAAATATTAATTATTAAATAAATAAAATCCTAATTTTGAATAATGATAAAAAATTTGATTATTTTAACCATATTAAATTGTGTAGCATATGCAGCCATTAAAGTGATTTATTAAGGATTACAGGATGATAACTTCACAAAATAAGATTTAGTAAATGATTGGATTATAGATAATATTCCAAAATTTTTGTAAGGAACAAATCCTTGGACTAGTGATTGTGGTACTTAAAAAGGAAGAAGATTATTTGGAGGCTACAATATATTTAAAGGAATTTATGATGAAGATAAGAGATATAAAATCAGAAAAGTAATTAATGATCTCCCTCCACATTACTCAGTGAGATTTTAAGCTAAAATATTTAAGATTGATAGGTAAGTTTACTTAAATTATTTTAGTATTTATTATCCTTCATACCTTATTATATCTTTTCGATTTATTCAAAACCTTAAAAATTCAATAATTTTTATAAAACCATACAACCTTTTATCTTCTACATACTATTTCATAAATATTAGTTGGAACCACCCAAAAGATATTCTTACAGTTACCATGAATAACGAAGTAATTTTCTCAAGTGAATGGGATTGTTGCTTTGATAATGTAGATATGTGCGGATCAAAAATACCTCCAACTGATAAAACTTACAATTATGCTTATAATGAAGGTATTAAAATCTTAAATGAAATCAGACCTCACACTTCCTCGAATTGGAATATTGTATTTTACTCCACTCATGATGATAATGAAAACGAAAGTTGGGGGTTTCGTGAAGTTACGGTTTCTATTGATACTTGCCACTATACCTGTTCTTCTTGTAGTGGTCCTACAAAAAATTAATGCACCAGGTTACAAAATTTAATTTTAGATTTTATTTTTTTTTCGCTTTTAGTTATATTTTGATAAATAGAAGTAAGCTAAAATTTCATACTTAAAAATTTATTAATTAAAAGCAAATCTTTCATGCAAACTCCATTAAAATTTTTTATTTTTTTAAAATTGCATTTAGATGTTTTGCAAATGCTAAGTTACTGCCAGATGGAAGATGTTAGTGCTTAACTTCTACTTAATATTAAAGTGAGGAATTCCCTTGCACTCTACCAACATGCACAACTTGTTAAAATTCATGTAAATTCGGATATTATAAATTCTAAAGTGATGTAAATGAATGCTAATTGTGCAGCGAAGAATGCATAGGATGTGAAAATAGCTCTACAAACTGTTTAAATTGTATAGGAGGATATTATCTCTCATAAGTATCTCCTACAGAAAAATAATGTATTTAATGTCCTTTAGGTTGCTTAACTTGTTAAAAAAATTCTATTAATGTATTAGAATGTCTTAGCTGTAGTGGCGGCTTTTATATATTCAATAATTATTGTTTAAAATGTGACGATAAATGTGGTAAATGTGTTACTGCTTAAGATAATTGCACAGAATGCAATAAAAAAAATGGATATTATTTGAATGCATCAATTTGCCAGAAATGCAATCCAGATTGTGAGCAATGCAATGATTCCTTGGGATGTTCTTTTTGTAAAATGGGGCTTTTTAAAGATCCAACTGGAGTTTGTGTCTAAAGGTGTCCTAGTTCATATAATGGGAATTCCTATTATGGAGATATTTTAGATAGAGTCTGTAAATTAAATTGTCCTGATGGATACTATGGATTTTGGGAAACAAATAGATGTGAAAAATGCCACCCAGATTGTACAAAATGTACGAGAGGAGATAATAAAGCTTGTTTAGAATGTCTGTAAGCTAAATTATTATTTAATTAATGAGTGATCTAAATTATAACATGAATATTAAAGACAGATGAAGAGAAAAAAATTTAAGTGAGAAGTTTAGTCTCTTAAACTGTTTTTCTATTTTAATAATTTATTAAACTCTAGTCATTTCTTTTTTGATTTTGATTTTGGATTTAGATTTGATTTATTTTTAAGCAAGATAACATTTTGATAAAAAATATAACCTAATCTTTATTTTTAATAAGGCCTAGCCTCTATTTAGACGGTAGATCTTGTGTGGAAAAATGTCCTTTAACCAAATTTACAGATGAAATTAACAAATAGTGCAATTACTTCATTCCAGCACCTAATAAACCATCTTGTAAAATTGCATGTTAAGATGGAAAACAATACGACCCTGCATCATTTACTTGTGTAGCATGCGCTCCAACTTGTGCCTTATGCTTCGTAAATTTTTAATTATTTTTAAATTTTGATTACAGTAAAATTAAAATTTTTGATAATAAATAATTTATTTATCACCTATCATATAATACTAAAGGGTAAACTTCCTTCGAATTGTTTAGAATGTGATGGAAATCTATATTTAAATAGTAAATCAGAATGCACTACAAGTTGTGTGGCGCCAACACCTTATAAGGACGATAGCACAAATAAATGTGTTGCTTAATGCCCTGTTGGATATTATGTAAATAACGGGCATTGTGTTTCATGTAACCACACCTGTAGGACATGTAGTTCTAGCTCTACATGTGATTCTTGTAATGAAGATTTAGGGTGGAATGCTACGGTAAGCAGCTCAGGATTATGCACTTGTCCTAAGGGAACATACGATGATGGATCCAGTAAAGATTGTAAAAAATGTCCTGCTAAATAAGATTTGACTCTGACTTAATGTGTATAATGCCCTATTGATCCTATAACTTTTCTTTGCACCTGTTCATCAAATTAATATTAAGACCCACTCTATCCTACTATTTGTATACCTTGTAATGGAGATTGCTTAACTTGCAATAATAGCCCTGATTAATGCTTAACATGTAATGAGTCTTAAAACAGATAATATAATCCAGTTAAAAAAACTTGTGATTGCTTAGAAGGAATGTTTTATAATAAATCTAATGATCCTTCTGGCTCATTTATATGTTAATATTGTAACTCAAATTGTAAGACTTGCAATAATACAAAAGAAACTTGCACTTCTTGTAAAATAGAGGATTTCAGAGAACTAGTGAATAATTAATGTGTTTGCATGAAGGGATATTATGAGAATAATGGTATTTGTCTTAAATGCAACTCTAATTGTGATTTATGTACTAGCTTTAATTAATGCATTGAATGTACTAAACCATATTATTTAAATATTAATAAACTTTGTGTGTCAGAATGTCTGACTTCAGACAGGTTAGTGAGTCCTGATGAGAAATATTGTATCGATACTTGCCCTATAGGTTCATATCCAAATGCTAATAATAAATGTGAAAAATGCGATAAAGCATGCATTTCTTGTATAAGTAGCCCTACTGATTGTGATTAATGCAATTAAGGAAGCTTTTAATCAGGAAATACTTGCGTGTCAAGTTGTCCCGATGGCTAGTATATAAATTTAAAAGATAAGAAATGTGAAACTTGTCCTAACCATTGTTCAAAATGCACTTCATCATTAAACTGCACATAGTGTGATTCTCAATCGTAATATTAATATAGTAAATGTTACTTATATTTATATTTTATACTATTTATTTCAATAATAGTGAATTAATAAATAAATTATGCTTCGAGTTTTGTTAAGCAGGATAATATAGATCAATAACAAGCTTGAATTGCGAGAAATGCATGGATGGCTGTTTACTTTGCTCTTAGTTTCAATCGTGTCAAAAATGTGATGAAAAAAACTATATTAATTAAAATGGAGTTTGTGTATTAGGGTGTGATTTTGAGCATGGATATTATTTTGATAACATGACTTAATCTTGTAAGCAATGTCATTTTTCATGCAATAAATGCTATGATTCTTCTGTGAACTGCATTGAATGCTAAGAGAATATGGTATTCAATAAATAGATAGGCATATGTGAATGCATATAGGGATATTAGTGGAATGAAGTAGCGAGAGAATGTTAAGTTTGTGATAAAGTGTAATTCTCATTTATTCATTTTTAATTATTAATATTATTTTTAATTTCTCTTTTTAAAAAAGCTGTCCTAAATGTGAATATTAAAATTTCAAATTGGTTAATTGTTCTTGCCCAGAAGGGTACTATCAAGATAATATTACTTCTTGTAAACCTTGTGTTAATCAAATTTGTAAATATTAGTTAACAATGCATTTTAGAGTATTAATATATTTATTTATTTGTTAGGTAAAACTTGTAATGTTTCTCAACCAAATGAATGTCTTAGTTGTTATGGAGATTTAGAATTAGTTTCTGGAGATTGCACAGTAAATGAGGAGGAAAAAAAAATTCTTTAATTAGATGATTCTCATAACTTCATTTTAATATTCCTATCTATCGCAATTGGATTTATCTTTGTAGTTGTGACTACTTACTATTTTAAAAAGAAAAAATAATTAAAATAAGAAAAATAAATTCCAATTAATCCTTAAAAATCATAATCAAGAAATAAAGTTGAAAATAAGGGGATAGAGCAATAGCCTGAATATCAATAAGTAGCAAATTTAAGTGTAATTTAATCTAAAGAGTATTTATAAATCAAAAATGAAAATTGAATGGATTGGATTGGATTTATTGTTATTTTTCATGTTTAAAATGTTTAGCACTTAATTATTATCTAAAATATTATTTTAAAGTAAGCATATTTATTTTCCATGTTTTTTTCTGCTAATTACTTAGTTGCTTTTTATTTAACAAAATTTTATACTAATTTTATTGCATTCTTTTTAATTTATTTTATTATATTACATATTTATTTATTTAAAATAACTTAAATTATATTTTATAATTAGCTGCTACAAACAAATAATATTAATTATTGGTATACAATATAATCAGTCATCATGATATAAACAATAGTATTAGAGCATTCTATTATGTTAAACCTTTAATTTATTCCTAATTCTTGATTTTAGATATTTGGGTCAGGTTTGTTCATATCCTTTATATTAAATAATATTACAAATAAAATAAAAATACATTCAATTTTAAATATTTAGCCATTCTAGCATTAAAAAAAAAGAAATGACCAAGATTTTTAATGACAGGATAGCTATATGTATTACCATCTTTTTAGTAAAACCAATAAATGCCAAGTAATTTAACAAGATACCGAATAGACAATATATCAGTCTAGCCTTTTTATTTTAATAAAATAATTATTGAAAAATCAAAAATAGTTAGTCAAAAAAAATTTGATGAAATTACAAATTTTGTAAACAAAATATAAAATCTGACTCTGAAATTTAGAGAGTTGTTGCAGTTTTTATATTTCTTAAATAAAAAATGCTGATTTATAAACAGTATGGGGGAATTCTATAGAAAATTGTAAAGATTCCCTAAATACAGATCAAATTTTATAAATTTTGAGTTAAATTTGAAATTATTAAAACCTTTAATGTGTGTGGTATTTAAAAAATTTATTATTATTAGAATAAAAAATTATATAAACAAAGCAGTTCTCACATCACTTGCAATAAAAATAATTTTAATGTGGGAACTGGTTTAATTAAATCATAATTTTTTTTTAAAGTTATCTAGAATAATTTTCTATTTTTCTAATTATTGGAGTATTTTATATGGGAGAATATTTATTTAAAAAATTTCTAAAATTAGGTATTTTAAGATAATTATTAAGAGATTTCATAAAATCTGTAAATTACTAATTACTATAATCCTTACATCTAAAGAATTATCTTATGAAGAAATAATCGATTTAAAAAGGATTATTTTATGATAAACTTATTTATTATTTTAAACACAGTAAATTATACCTACAGATTATTTATAATAGATCTAATTAAAATATTACATTATCTTAAGAATAAGGTTCACTTTACAAACTAAATGACAATTAATAAAAATGTAAAATTTGGTGTTAGTTAATTCAATTAAATTATAGAATAAGTGTGTGTATCATTTATAGATAAGACATTAATTTAATGAGTGTAAACAGTTATACAAGAAAAGGCCTCATTTTAACTTAAAATAAATTTTTTTTGTAAATTTACTAATAAAAAAATGGAAAGTATTAATAAATATATTTTAATATTTTATAAAAAAAAAACTATTTTATCAGCTTTCATTTCTTAAATGAATTTAAAAAAAATCATTTTAGAAGATTCTCTGAAGTTATCATTTCATTTCTATGCCTTTTTAGCAATAAGAAGTTTATTTCCTGCTTTCTTAAAACCAACATAGTAATTTTTGAGGAGATCGTAACCAATAACTATCGTTTCCCTATCCTTATAGGGATTAGGAGGTTCTCTAAACTTGAGGTAGTAACGACCTCTAGCGTCTCTCTCAGTATATTCAGATGGCTAGATAGTTATAGAGAACGAGGTATCATCCTATTGGAGTAAGGAAAATTCAAGAGGCTACAGTTTCTCAATTGAAGTTACCCAAGCAGCTCCTAAACCCACTTCAATATCTCCATTAAAATGATATTCAATACCCTATTTTCTTAAAGCTTAGAAAAAACAGGATGAAATATTCCCAGGAAGTTAAATCCCAGAATTGTACCAAGAGAATTATACGGCATATACAGAAATATATGTTGTTCCAAAGAATTCTAGACCTTTGTAAGAAGCAGCAACATAGGTTCTCAGAAAATAAGGCTACGCTAATTCTATAATCTTAGTACCTTTCTCGATTAAAGAAATGTTGGGGTCACCGAGGTCGAGCTCACCAAGCTAACCATTTTCCCTCTTAGATTCAAAAAAGTTAAAGAAAAATATTTATTAACTAATCTTTCCAGATTAGAAAAGTTGAACAAGTATATCATTTTAGTCATTAGTAACCCCTAAGCAAAAGGTACTAGTTCGTTCTTGTTTATACTGGAAAGAGAGAATGGTAGAAGTATTGCCAAGCTGGAAAGGAGAAATATAAAACTATCTATATTTAGAATCGATTAGCGTAGCACCACATTGATCTAAAGATCCAACGAGGGTGGTAGCAGAGCAATTTTCGATATCTATAGCTGCGTTTTCAGTGCATGGTTAAGAGCCGTATGTAAGAGGTACTCCAACTAAAATTTTGGGGTCAAATATCAAGGGAATACTTATTCTTTGGGCATTTGCGTAACCAAAAACAGCCAAATAAAGTAAAATTGAGCTTAAGATTATCTTCTAAAAGCTCATTTTCTATTTTATGTGATTTATTTTATTTTTATATTTAATTAATTTTAAGAAATTTAATTTCTATCCAGCATTTTAATAAGGCTTCTAAAAGCTTAGGAAATCTAATCTAATTTCAAAAAGGATGTATTTATATTTTACTCAAATTCTTTCGCAAGTTTTTGAATTACAACTTACTAACTCTTGTGTGTTCTATTTTCTATTAAAAAAAACCTCCATATCTTTGAAAAAACAGACCCATATATATTAATTGATAAAGGAAAGCTGCCAAGATGATATTCTATTAGTGTAATCACCCATTTATTTAAAAAATTAAAAAAGCTATCTTACTTCTTATTATAGTAACCGAGAAAAAAATAAAGCATAATAATTAAAGAATTTTTATAAATTATGTAAGTAAGTGAATCAGAATGTAACAGCATAGTTTACTTTTTAAAAATAGAAAATTAATGATGCAATAAATAAATCTTTTATAAGTATGTATATAAAAGAATTTCTTTTATTTTAAAATATCCTAAAACACATTAAAGCTATACTCTCACTATTATCCTAGGAAATAAAAATGATGACCATTTTAGGACTATATTGATATTAGGCTTTGGTATTAATATAATTAAGAAAAGGAATAAATTGAGGGATAAGTTGTTTATAGTTAGATAGTATAAAAAATAACGGTTTAAGGCAAAAAATTTTTTAAGAAATTTTATAAATATAGTATTTTTCAAAAAAACCATTTATTTGGTAGTTGGTGTTGTTTAATTGTTAAAAATATAACTTATACAGTATCTGGCCATTTTTTAATCATAGCTAATAGATAAAATGGATTGCTTGCTCGATTAATTTCAAAAAGTATTAAAATGGAATAAAAATATTTTAATTATTTTTGAGTTTACAGGTCTAATTTAATTAATAGCATTTACTAAAATAATATAAACACCTAAACATATTAGAGTATCTTCTAAAACTATTAGATGATTGATTGCTCATCTTTTTCTTTGGTGGTAATATAGATTTGTTATGAAAATTAAATGTTGATTATTGTACATCACAAGATATACTAGGGAGAATCAAATTTAATAGACAAGAAAGAGGAATGTGGAAATATAATCAAAATATTATTTTTTAGCATTTACCTATTTTCCTAGGTTTTCTTAAAAGTGAGTGTAAAATTTTTAAAAAAAGACTTTTATTGATGGAATAATTTTATAATTTAATAATTATTGTTTTATAAAAGCTATATTAAGGATTTAAAGTCATATAAAAATTCCTATTCTATATAAGTTACAATTAATAAATTTATATAAAAAATATTCTATTAATCATTCGGATATATATTAATCATTCGGATATATTAAATGATCCTCTGAAGTTATTAGCTGATTGTTAAGCCTTTTTAGCTATAACTGTTTTCTAACCTTCTTGGTAAAAACCAACATAGTAAGATTCGAAAACATTGTAACCGAGAACGATATCTCCATAAGGCTAGTAACCTTAGGTAGTGATCAACAATTCATAACCACCGCTAGGTAATGGTCTAGTGTATTAAGAAGGCTAGATAGTTATAGTGAATACTCCACCATCCTTTTGGTTTAAGGATATTTCAAGAGGCTCAAGTTTGTCAATTGATGGGATTTATGCAAATTTGTAATATTAAACATAAAAGTATTTTTGATTTAATAATTAAATGAAATCATCATATATAAAATCAGGCATTGTAATATGAGGTTGGAACTAAGAGAATGATACAGTATAATTAATATCAATATGGGGGCCTAATGGTTTTCCGAGATATTCAAAACCTTTGAGGGAACTAGTTGTGTGGGTATTTCTACCTTTTATTTTTTCTAATTCTACAATCTTAGTACCTTTACCAATTAGAGAGTTGTTGGGAGAGCCAATATCAATTGAGCCAATTGGACCATTTTCACTCTTAGATTAATTTAAGCTGAAAAAAATTACTTTTTCTTTAATTTTTCCAGATTAGAAAAGTTGAACGAGAATATTATTTTTGCTAGTACTATACCCTAAACATAGGAAGTTAGAAACATAACGAGGACTAAACTCGTATGAAAGATTTGCCTCAGTATTACTAAGTTGAAATGGAGCTCTGCGAACGTATAGGCCTTCTTAAGCATGTTCTACGCCACAATTCTCCTCCTGTTAATTAAATCCCCCAATGAAACTTGTAGAACATTCATTAGTATATATAGAAGCATCGATACTGCATTTATGAGTGCCATAAGAAACAGATACTGCCAATTATTTATAATTGTTAAGTTTCAAGGGCATAGTTATAGCTTTGGTGTTTACACAGCTTATAACAGTCATAGTAATTAGGATTAAGCTTATTTATTTCTTCAAGTAACTCATTTTTTTTAATTATTTGCGATTTACTATTATTTTTATTTTTTTTAGATATCAATTTTAAGATTGCAAATCCCCACTACTAAAATTAATTTTTAAATGCTTTCAAATTCTATATTTACCCATATTTTTCAAAAATTACTTTACAAAAAAATACTGAGTAATTAATTACATTGAATTTTTAAAAATATATGTAAGTAAAAAAATTATTAAAATATTGTTTGTATTGGGATTTACACTTAATACTCTTTTATAAAAAATAATTTATATTTTACAGTTTTGATTAGGAAAAAGGAGTATCATCACAACTATCTTTTGATAAATATAGATAGAAGAATTGTAATCAAAAAGAAGAAGTCATAGATAGACTAACATCTTATCTATTTTAAAGGTAAATTTTATTATAATCAATTCTAAATATATACATAGAAATCTTTATCTTTATTTTTAACTAGAAAAATTAATCTTAATGCTTCATTTACTATTATTTAAAAAATAATGAAACATCTTGATTTTAAAGCTATTCCATCATCTGAAAATATGTTGATCACTTCTTTTTTTCTAATATTTTTTCTTTCGCTATATTGAATTACTTTTAGTCATTACTAATACTCTTTCATAATCTCTACCTCTATTTTTAAACAACAAAAAAAATATATTTGAACAACAAAATTCACATAAAAACAGATTATTGAGAATCAAAATATGCATTAAACCCATCAACTATAATTCCATAATATTTTTATCCAACTTTTGAAAATAATTAGATTGGGTTCTCTTTGGTCAACTTAGTTTAAAATATTTCCTTATATTAATTTAGATATAAATATTTTGAAAATAATGTAAAGTGCAAAATTATTTGGTGACCGTCCACTAGCTCTAATAATATTTTATGCTTTCTAATTTTTAGGAATAGATCCTTTATTATATTTCTTCGATAATAAAGATACAATAATTGAAGCTGAACCTTCAATTTATTATATTATTGAATTATTTGTTTGGTTCTTAGCTATTTTTATAGAAAATATTAGTGATTGGTAACCATATTCATTCCTAAAGAGATAGCCTATTAATTCAATTGTTGCGATTGATGAAGGTTTGGGGAGATAGACATCCTAACTACTTTGGTGAAATTTTTTTCTGGTAGGGAGCATTTTGATAGGATTTGAATATATTCAACAACATTAAGATAACTAACTTATTCCTTATTTCTGTTATGTTTATCCTAGGGAGTGCCAAATTAATGGATGATCACATGGTATAATCTGCAACAAAAGGAGAAAGCTATATAAATCCAAAGTTATTTCAAATGTAATCCTTTTTTAAAAAATCAAATAAAAATTTTTAATAAAATTATATTTACCGAACTCTGTCTGAATTAATTGAAACAAAGCCATAGATAAAGTAAATATACTTTAATTAATGATAAATAACATATTATTACTCCTAAATAGAAATTATTTGAATTAATTTTATATTTATTAGATTAATGATAATTATCCAAAAAAAGAATAAAATGAAAGCTATATTATTGCCATTATTTATTAGTTTATATCTCGGAAGTTATTTTGAGTGATAATTTTTAAGCTAATTTTGAAATTTAATAGGATGGACAATTATTTTTTTTTCAATCAATCTTATAAAATAATTAAAATCTAAGCTAAATATTTACTATTCAAACATTTTTTAATGGTACAAGAAATTAAGAATTTTGTAAAAGGATGATAAAAAGTGTAATTAATTTTAATAGTAATACTCTTAGAACTATTACTAATTGTAAATTTAAAAAATTATAGTAAGCAAAGAATTTTGAGGCAGTTTTGGTTAAATTGCGTAAGGTAAAACTATTAATTAGCATGAATAACTTACATTAAACAAGAAAATAATACCCTCATAAAAACAGTGGTAATACTTTTACTAAAGATAAATCATGCAATAATTATATTAAATTGTAATAAGATACAAGAATTCTTATAATTTATAAATCATAAACCTACTATTTAGAAATGAAAGAGGATTTCATAGCTTTATATACACAAATTTGCACAGTCAAAATAACTTCTAAAAATTGCTTAAAAAAATACAAGATTTGTAAATAATATTTTAGTTAAAGTAAAGGGTTCATTAACAATGCTCCAAACCAGACCTTATTTTACTTTTATTTGAAAATGAAAAGGATGAAGTTATTTTTAAGTAATACCACTGTGGGGAGGGGATTATTTTACATTTTTAAGCATTTATATTTAGATTTTTATTCATCACAATATAGAGAAAAATATTGAAGGACTTAATATTTACAATAACTTTTTACTTTATTTGCGATAGCTTACTTAGTTCTAATTTTCTTCAATCTTATTTATTATTCTATAAATATTTAATTTTGATGGATAAATCGATCAAATTATAAGGTATTTTATCTTTAATTCATATAAAAAGAGTATTCCTCCTTTAAAATTTGAGGGACTTTAATTAACTCTTTAAAATAATGAAATGGTATCATATTTAATTTTTCTAAGATAAAATTCATTATATTTATGGTTACTTTTCGTATCTATTAAACATTTTATTTAGAACTAATTGATAGGTTAAATATTTTATGATTGAATTTTTATAACTTAAACTAAGCCTATAGATTTATGCCAATAAATAAATTCAGATTTCTTCTGATGCTTAATATATATTATCTGATTATAGAACCATTTATTAATTCTTTTTTATGGTATCTAATTTTTTTATTCAGATTGTATTATTTAGCAATAGATGCATTATTTATTAATCAGTAAAAAATTTAAAATTAATTGAGTATAAAAATAGCTAAAAATATATTAAAATAAAGAGTTATTTAGATTTTTGACATTTCTAATGCTAGGATATTAGTATAATGGGAATCCCTTTCTAATTTTCTTTCTTTTGTAATAGATTAAATATTTTTATTCTCATAGAAAAAATTTATCTGCTAAAAAATTTTGAGTAAAGAATTGTTCATTACAAAGTTTAAACATATATTAAATGATAAATATCTAACAAAGATTACAGCTTAGAATTCTTATATTTTCTTATAAATTATAAATATAGATAATCCTTTGTTATTTAATTGTTTAAAAATTTTAATAAATTCATAATCATCAATTTAACTAAGAATTTACAAGGAGTATATTTTAATTGTAATTAATAAGGTTAATATCTAGAAATATTACTATCTTAATTGTTTAAATAGATTAATTCGTGACAAAATATGAGTTGATTAATGTATAAATTTTGAAGAAATAATTGACATCTATATTACTAATTGATTGCGTATTAAATTCCTTATATTATATGATGTTTAAATTATAAAAATATTTATTCTTTAAAATATCTATAAATCAAAATTAAATGCATCTAACCAAAAAAAAAATGGTAGTCTAAGATTCTCTTATAAAAATTGAAACTCTAAGATATAATTATGATATAAATGATCAATATATTTCAGTAACTATTTAGGGTTAATGTTAAAAACAACTTCAAACTGCTTTAGATTCTATATAAAGAAATTACAGGAATATTTCTTCTATTCAGGTTCATGTAAATTAGAATGTGAAATTTGGAAGTAAAGGTGCATAGATTCTAGGAGAGTTCTTATAAAGTTATAAGCAGATAGAAAAACTATCCATTTTTATTGGCAAGGATAATAATTTTAAAGAATAAGGAGTTAAATCACTTTTAAGAGGCATATCAAAGCTTGAAACATTTTTATCTTTATCTTTAGTTATCGAAGAAAATGAAATAATGACGAAGGGTGCTTACCATATTGCTAACTATTTACTAGAATAAAATAAAATTGAGTCACTGAAGATAGAAATTTAAAAGAACAAAATTTAAACAAAAGGAGCATGTGCAATAGCATTTGCAATTCAAAAGCTGTCAAGTCTTAAATATCTATCACTCCAAATAGGGAGCTTTAATTATATCAGTAACTCACTTCAAACAAGTAATATCTATAATTTTTAAAAGGTTAGCAGCTAATTAAATTCAAAAAAGTATTTTTGGGAAAATTTGTAGACTTATTAATTAATTTAAATACAGTCTATATTAGAATCATTTAAAATTTGGAATTAAATTAGCAAATATTTCTAGTCAAGATAAAGTATAAAGTGATTTAGTGTAAGTGATATTAACATTTTTTAAATTACTAATATTTGAGATTAAAAGATATAATCAATTTAATGTACCCAATGGATATTTGTAGAAATTTTATACAATCAATTAATTTCCCAAATTTTAAATTTAAATTTTGATCAAAAAGAAAAAGTGAGTTGATATCTTTGATACAAAAATAAAATAGACAATCAAGATTTAAAGTACATAAAAAATTAAAGGCTAAGTTTTTTTTAAATAGAAAATTAGTAGATTAACAATGGGATAATGAACATCTTAACATGCTTGGTTTATGGAAAAAGCAAAGAATTTGAAATAATAGAAAATAATATTTCAAAAGGTAAATTCCTTGCTTTAATATAATAGGATTAAGGTTATATTTAGATTTTAATTTCTTTTTTTAAAATAGAAACTGATGGAATACTTGCAATTACAAATTCCCTTTTCAACCTAAGGTAAATAAAAGAATTGAATCTAGATATAGACAATGAATAAGATAATATAAATGGTAACATTTCCGAAAGCGAATATTTGATAAATAGCATTTTGAATTTAAAAGAATTAAAGAAATTATCTATTGGCATAGGTAAATACTTTATTAACAGTGGATTTAGAGAATTAGCAAATGGATTTGTAAAAATTTAACAATTAACGGATTTATCCATTAGTATTAAGAATTAATGCTTTTTTGGGATCAAGGGATCTCTCTTATTAAGAAACTTAATTAAAGATTGTGTTGGTTTACAAAAATTATCATTAGATATTCATTTCAGAAATAATATAGGTCCAGAAGGTGCCATAGCTTTAGGAGAAGGTCTATTCCCTTTAATTAACTTAATATCCCTTTCATTAGTGATCAGATGGAATAATTTTATTGGCATTGAAGGAGCCAAAGGTATTTCTGTAGGATTATAAAATTTAAAGAAGCTTAAAGAGTTAACTCTATCTATAGAAGATAATAATAACAATATCAACTTTGAAGGATCTTTCTTTCTTGGATCCACCATCATATCATTGGATAAATTAAACAATATTAAAATAAATTTCTTCTAATCTATAGTCTTAAAAAATACCTTACTTAGAAAGAAATTAAGGTTAGTAATCAACGAAATATAAACAGATTAATGCAAATGAAATTAAAATTATACAGGAATATATTATCCTTATTCTTCTTATATAAACAAGCTTGTAAATATTAATTTTATGTAAAATTTATTAATTTATTAAATACCATTTGGGTACAGAATGAATTACTTTAATCATCCTTTTATTATCTTTGTGTTGAAATAAAGTTTGAAATACCCTTTCATTATGATTTTATTTAAATCAGATTGGTAAAAAAATTTTAATAAAATTGAAGATTAGGTAGAAGTTTATTTACTCTATTTCCTCCTCAAAGTTACTGAAAATATATTATTTTTTAAAGAGAAAGACATAATTAAAATATAATTATAATCCCATTCTTATAGTTTAATTAAATTTATAATTTATTTGTTTAATTAAAAGGGAGATTATAATCAAAAGATTTTTGATATCAAATAGTAATTCAATTTCGAGAAGAATGTTGTTAACTTAATAGTCTTCAATTGAAGAAGATAGCTTTTCGAAGCCTAAAATAAGAATTAGAAAGCATGAGAATATAGAAATAGGATTTTAAATCATAGATAATCCAAGGGAAGTGCAGGATCTGTAAATAAAAATCTAGAGTGTATCTCCATGGTTATAAAATTAGTTTAAAGAACATATTGATCAATTAAAAATTTTTAAAAACATTACCTCATTATAAATTGAAATAATAAAACAATCGAAATTTGAAGGAGAAGAAGTTAGATATTTAGGTTAGTGGTTGTTTTATTTTAACTGCTTAGAGTCTATTTCATTAAGAATATTTCCTGAAAATCAAAGCTGCGCTTAAAGTTGTAAACAGATTCTTTAAGGATTAGAATGGTTGCCAAACTTAAAGAAATTCTAATTAATTATAGATGAAAATAATATTGGATCCTAAGCAGTTTAAGAAATCGCTGATAGTATTACTAAAATAAAAAAGTTAAATGATCTAACTTTAGTTATTCAAGAAAATGAGGTAGATAAAATAGGAGCTCAAGCGATAGGGATAGCTCTTTATAAACTGATAAATTTAAAATCTTTATCCCTTGTAATTGGAATTGAAAACAATATTGGCTAAGGACCTGATAGAAATTTCAGTTTTGATAATTTATGTAAAATAATTAATCAATATCTTTATCAAAATTTTAAAAATTTGGGATTCTATTCAGTTTATTTTATGAAATTACTAAAACAGGTGATAATTTCAAAGACATATTTTCAACTTATTTGAAAAAAACCAGGCAAGATCTAAAAATGGTTGATAAACATCATGATCCTTCGAGTAAGTTTATAGTTAAAAATTAATTTAAAAATAAAATTGTAATTTTATAATCTAAATAAATAACTAGAAACTCATGGTATCCATTCTATAGCCAGATCATTTCAAAATTTATAGAGTTTAGAAAATCTTCATTTAATTATTGATAATGATAATAATTTAAATGTCCTCGGATGTGAAAGACTTGGAGAAGGACTTTCTCATTTAAAAAACCTGAAATAATTAAAATTAGTATTAGGTAATAATTAAATATTATCTAATGGAATTGAAAGTATTTGTAGAAATTTGATAAAACTGTAGAATTTAATTAAACTAGACCTAACAGTCAAGTATTTAAATTAAATTTTATCAACTGGAGCTATATCAATTGGAAAAGCTCTAGCTGAATTAACTAATTTAACTCACTTAACCATCAACATAGATTCTAGGAATAACATAGGAGATGATGGAGCTGTTGGAATAGGAGAAGGATTAAAGTTTTTAGTAAATTTAATAGAGCTTAGAATTATAATTAGTTGGAAAAACTATATCCTCATAAGAGGATGTCTCGGGCTAGCAAATGGGCTATTATACTTATAAAAATTATAAATTTTAGATCTCCAAATTGACAATACCAATAATATCTAAGAATAGGGATCAGAAGCTCTAGGTTAATCTTTAAATAATTTAAGATAATTAAGGCAGATTAACTTACAATATGAATAACCAATTGTGAACAAAAAGATTATTTACAGAAAAAATGTGAGACTAATAACATTAAAAACATAAGAATAATGAATGATGATATTTTTTAAGTAAGAAATAATACTAATAATGTTGGAGGTCATTCTTAAAGTTAAATTGATAAAATATCAAATAAAGATGCTTAGTTGATTACTTTATATTAAAATAAATTTATTGCTTTATAATTATTATCATTAACTTATTCTTTATGATATTAAAAATGTATTTTTAAAATCTTAAAAAGTATTCAATTGTTATTTCTAAAATAATTCATTATCATCATCCCTTTCTTTGTCAACAAATAACCTTTTCTTTTGCTCTCTTAATTTACTTACTATTAATTCAATAGTTTTTAATCAAATGAAATATTTTTGTGGTAGAAATATATTAGGAATTTGTAGAAGTAGAAGAAATTAAGCAAAAATAAATAATCACGTTATTACTTTTTTAGTTAATTAAAGAGAAATGGTAAAGATATTTCTAACAGATACCTATTATTGTTATTTAGAAGAATTAACCATTTCAGCTAAAAATTTCATTCAATCAGTGAATTAATTTAATGATTAAAAATTATTAGTTAAATGGACTGAGTGATTTTTTAAAGATCAAATTACTTTCTTATTAAATTTCGTTGAAATATTTAATTAATACACCAAGCAAAAAACATAAAAAGAAAGGAAAAAAACTGTAATACCAATAATTCTAAGCAGTTTGAGTGCATTGATAAGTGGAAAAGAAATATAAACTCAGTCAATTAAGAAAATAGTAAAGGGACGCAAAAAATATAAATCAATAAGTTTAGGCTTATCACAAGAATGAGTTAATAATTCAAGCCAGATTTGTTTTAGTAGAAAACATTTTTCTAAGGCTACTTATCTTCAGCCATGCTCAAGGATATCCACAATACTATTGGTGTTTTACAATACTAGTAATAATCATGCATAATTGGTAGTAATATGTAACAGTAAAGTGGAAGTGGAATTGCAATGGAATAATAAATCACTAAGAGATCAATAAATAACTTATCTTACTCACCTTTATAAAAATCTGGTTAAAAAAAATACAATCAATTCTAAAGTGATTTTGAAAATTTAGGTTTAGCCATTGCAATAGGGCCTTAGCATGTACTTTGTAATGTACAAGATATAATAATTAACGAAACAGTTGCTAAAGAGGAATAGCTATATTATGTAAATCAAGATAGAGAATATAAGGTGAGATAAATCCTTTATCAAAGAGCTGATAATTTATTAAATTAATGCAATGAATCCGATAATGATTAAGGAAAGTAGAAGCTTTGTGAGTATGCTGTTTTAATTCTCTACGATGAACTGTAGGAGTATGTAGGTATGCTTTAGATTGAAAATAAATATCATTTTCTTTAGGATTATGATCAATACAATTCAAACAAATGTCTTTATGTCCTTAGCAATACTTTTCTTTTAGAGAGGTAAGCTTAAGACATTTAATAGAATACTATTTATGTAGAATAAATTGATCAAGTAGATTAGATCTGTCCTGTTTACATACACATGGATTCAAATTAAACTTCTTCTCCTTTGCTAATAGGGTTTTATGTAAGTGTCAACAAATTTAAGTAAGGAATTATTCAACTGTTTGACAGTTCCTCCTATTTATAAATACTTTCTTGGGTACAAGGATTTTAACAGATAATGTACACCTCTTAATTTACTCAAGGTAAGCTTTGAAATTTATTAGTAATTAAATTGTAGTAAATTGTATTTACACATTTATTAATTTAATTTACAAATCCTAATAGTAAGATTATAATTTAACTTTATTTCATAAATAAATTTATTTAGAATAACAGTATCCATACGATAATCTTTAATATTTAACGAAGGAGGTCTTGTAGTCAACATCATAAATGAATAAGATCTACTCTAGTGATTCTAAATAGAATTTATATAAGCAAGATTGTGTTTGGAAATTATAAAGATTAAATCATCGAGTAATGTGCTGCAGTACGGGAGATTGCAAACTTAAAATTTGGGATACAGTAACAAATACTCAGGTTAGAGTTTTAGATTTAGGAAATTACATATGTAGAGATATTATTTGTTTTAATGATATCCTTATATGTGCTTGCGATAATATACTCTAAATATTTAATTGGGAGACAGGATAAATCATCTAAAAACTCACTTTTAAAGATAAAATTTAATGCTTAGGCTAATTTGAGGCTCATCTTGATGTAGTAGCAACAGTAATTAATTTTATTCTTAAAAATTATTAATGAAGTTAATACTCAATGAAAGGGGTTTAATTTGTAAGATTAACAAGGTTATTTGAGTAACTAAATCCATAATTAAAACTCCCTATAAGTGATTAATAAATCAATCTTGAGAAATATTAAACTTATTTATTTTATTTTATTACTAGGGTCATTAAAACGGGTATATTCACATACTGAAATTTTCTAAACGTAAAAATCAATGGTAGGCAATCTAAGTCATAAAAAATTATTAGCATGAATAGCATGGGCATGATTCTTTCATAAATAGTATTGTAGGGTTAAAAAACTATGAAATGGCAAGTGCTGGAACTAATGGATAGATAAAGATATGGAATTGGCAAACAGGAGAATTTGTTAAAGAATTATAAGCTCACTTACCAAATAAAAGTGTATATTTTATGAAATATTTGCCTGATAGAGATACTATTATTAGTGGAGGGTCTGATAAATCAGTAAGAGTATGGGATTTGAAAAATAATTAATTTAGAGAATATAACTTTAGTAACCCTTTGTACAGTGTTGAATTAATTACTTCTAATTATCTTTGTGTAGGAGATGGATAAGAAGTAATTATATATGATATCAGTTAGAATACAAGCACTGTTCTCCATACTACCAGTGCTAGAATAAACTCTATTTTAAAACTTAATCCCTTGTGCTTTGCTGTTGGAGATACGGCTGGTTAAGTCTCCCTTTTTAAATATCTTTTCAAAAATGAGCAAAAATAGATTATTAGTTAAAATTAATTTGAAGAGAATTACAATCAATAATAAAATGGTTCTTCGTAACAATCTTGTTAAGAGAATAATCAATTTGAAAAATCACCAATAAAAGCAATTGCTGAAACTTTTTGTATGGTAAATAAATTTGAAATTGTTTATTTTAAAGTTAATCTTCGATAACTGTAAGGGTTGTCACGTCATTTAATAAATGCTATAGTTAAGATAATTGATTAAATTGATTAAATTGATGGAGAAATAGGATTAGAAATAAAGTTTATTTGTTACATTTTAATAATTTCACAATAATAACTTTTTCATAAATTATGAAAATTCTTTATTTTTTTTAACGTTTTTGAATTTTTTAATAATCATAGTATGAAAAAAGTGCATTTAAGAGCTAGTACCAAACCGAAAGTCATCCAATTTCTTCTCTTGCTTCTCCTCTAGAATGTAATTAACTTTTTTTCATAGTTACTTGAGAATGATTTTTAGCCAACTTTATTTTGTAATCTAGAAATAAAAACAAATTTTATAGGAATATTTATTTGAATTTAAATATAGATAATACAAAACAATCATAGCCTCCATCGAATTAACCCTAAGAATCTTCATTACTTGTTCAAGTTAATAATATTAATAATACAAATGAAATGAATAGCAATATATTATGCAGTAACAGATCAAACTTAAAAAAGAGTGAAATATTAAATAACTAATTAAAGAAGAATCTTTCCAACAATTAGCTTTTAAAGGATTTTTAAGGCAATTCTAGCAGCTAATAGACTACAAATAGGAATGAAAATAATAAATATAGCTTCTAAGAGAATCCTTTGAGCAGTAACTTTGGATAAGCGAGTAGTAATTTTACAACTGCTACCTAGTAAACTATAAGTAATAATATTATAAGTTAATGCTTATAAGATTAATAGTAAGAATTAATCGAGAGAAGATAAGTGATTATGAATGAACAAAATGTTTTTAGACTCAAATTGGAAGATAGAGATGAATAGCTGAAGAAAACTCACCAAAAATATAATAAACTTTTTGAATAGACATTTATGATACTGGAGAACTATGAAGCAAATAAATTAGTCCTGTAGCACTTGAAAAAAGATTTTGAAACAATTTAATTAGATTTAAAAAGATATTTTACTAATGTGGATAGCATTTATGTCAAATAAGTTAAAAATTTAGAAACTATTATCACATACAAAGATAAAGAATATCAAAATTAAGTAAGAATTTTAGAAGAAACTTTACAAGCTAAGTAAACAGACTACAGTGAACTAGAAAAATCTTACAATAGAACATCTAATATAGTTTAAGCATAAGAAGAAGATATAAACAAAAAGAATTCCTACATTGAATTACTTACTAAATAAATTAATGAAAAAGATGATATGATTATGAGTTCATAAGACAGAATTAAGGAGCTAGTTTAGCTAGTAAATGATCTCTAAATAAAGGGATCAGGTAGATCAATTACTAAAATTAATACACCTATGAAAGAAACACCTGTAATAACAACGATTGCTTCCTCAAATTTAAAAAGCTAAGATCATAAATTTAATGACAAAGAGAGTCATTTATCTACATCTGAAAAACCTGTTTATTCCTATAGGAATTCAAATAAAGCTCATTCACTGCATTAAAACACTGAAACTTAATCTTCAAGCTCTTCTCCTTAAATACCTGCAATCATTAGTAGTACAAAAATCTTAAAGAATGCACAATTTCCCCCAAAAACTACCTAAACTTAAGAGAAATAAACTTGCGATTCCTCTTAAACAGATATCACTTTTATAAGTTCAAGCAACACAAATAAAACAGAAAAAATATTGCAAAATAATCAACTGCTGCACACTCCTATCAAAAAAACTATTCTAGGTCAGCAATTAAAAATGGATGAAATTATGAATTCACTCAAGCTGTCTTCAAGAGAATAATATGACTAATAAGATATTTATGAATCTCTTAGCTATAAAATTAATAACTATAGTAAAAATGGAGGAATAAATAGGTCAAAATCCTACTCTAAACCATCTAGCAATCTCATAAACTCTTAGAATTCTACACTTCAATCGAATAATATCAACCAAGATAATTCAATATTAAGAGGTATTTAGAATAGTAGAAATGCTACTCCAGATAGGAAAGAGAATAGTTATAACCATTTCGATAGCAATTAATAAAAATAAGTACTCAAAAATAATATTTCTATCCTTAATCATGTGTCAAATAACTACATGTCACCTATTAAATCCTAATTCTCTCCTATTGCAAAATCAGATGGGTAATTTGTAATCAAAACACCTTAGCCTACAAAAATTAGTACTTAAAGTAGAGAAGATTTGATCAAATAAGTAAATGATCCTCAACCACCTTCTCTATAATAAATAACAGCAGAAATAGAAAATACTTACTCAAGATAGTCTTTTGATACAACTAAATGGAGTTAATAAAGAAGTGAAAAGCTATTATAGACTAACAAGCCTAATTAGATTTAAGATAGAATTTCTGATATAAATACATCTTATCTCTCTAAAGCAGCTAGCAATACGATTTCAGAAAGAGAAAATATAAATTAAAAATAATCATTTGAAACTAATAAATTCTAACAGCAAAAAGATTATAAATCTATATAAAATGAGAAATTAATTTAATACTCAGAGAAGATTTTAGAGAAAGTAATTCCTAGTAAAGTAGGAAATATTACAATCCAAAGCCGAATCATTAGAAGCTCATAATAACATTAATAATAATGATGATACATACCATGCAATAAATATACTAATTAATATTCGCACAATCCCAATTAACCTCTTCCTTTAAATAATAATTATTCTATCAATCTATAAATATACATATATAATTTCATCATATTTATTTCTTATCTGAAATTCTTGTTCTATCTATCTATCTACTTTTAATCCTCTCATCATTTTATTTTTATTTTTTTTAGATTATATCTTTATTATAATATTATAAATAAAGAATTTAATAGAATTAAATAAAAATTGTTTTACACTAATTTGTTTAGAAGAAATAGTAAGTTAATTCAACTTATTTTTATATATTTGCAACTTTACCTTTATCTAAAACTTCTAGTATCTTTTCTGCTGGATTTATAAAAGTTTTAGCATAAATAAATAATTAGTTATTTTATGATATAAAAAGTTATCAAAATAAATTATAAAAAGGGTAAAAAGAAAAGGAAAATATTCTATTAATATTTTTGCTAATTATTCATAAATTTCCTCATCTTTCTTACATATATCATATAGAAATATCAATTGAAAAATATGAATTTTTTAATTGGTACAAAGTAAGTATAGTTATTTAAAAATCCTAATTGTTAATTCAATCTTTTTCAATCTAAGTAATTCTGGCAGTAATAGCATATAAGCATATCCATACATTTTAGTGAAAAGAGAATCAATTACATTCATGTAAAGCTATATCATATTTAGACTAATAAAAGCAAAGTAAAGAAAAAAATTAATTCAATTGCAAAATAATTAATAAAACAAATATCTAAAATGAATCTAAAAAGAAAGTTAAAGGAAATCAAGGAGGAAAGAGAAAAGGATTATGTTAAAAAATAATACATGGTACAGCCTATAGTAAAGAAGCCTTTGAATTCAAATATAGTTTTTATCATGAAAGGTGATGCAATTGTCACCTTTGATAATATAGAGTCTGATCGGTTTTCAAAGTTGAATATCTTTAAGAAAATAAGTTTCTGTAATTACTAAAAAGAGCATCGATATTTAGAGATAGAAATGACTAATACTATTGAGGGTATCTCTGATTTCAGACATGTTATTAAAATGCTAAAAAACTAACCAAGTTAATACTACTATGAATTTGGTTTAATTTTAGAAAAGCATTAAAAATTTGTAGATAAGCAATCTAAGATAGCAGAATTTATGAAATAGGATTAGAATTATGATATATTTAAGGAGGCCCTTATCAAAAACTCTTAAAGCTTTGAAGAAAAAATGAAACAAAAAATATAGGAAATGGAAAAAAAGGGAGAAATAAGATTTTATTCCTATAAAATAATAAAAATAAATACAGAAAACCTAATGTATGAGATTAAAAAGTATTTCATAAGTGAATTATTCTTAGCTTTGATGGGCCTTAACTTAGAATAAGCTTAGTAATTTATTATGAGGAAGGGTATTTTCGATTCTGCTAATGTTTAAAAGATGTGCTAACATGTTAAATTCTTCTTAAATATTGCTAATGAGAGAATTACTAATTTAACTTCAGAAACATAGCTTAGGACATTTGATGGTATAGTTATTTAAGCTAAAATAAATTATAATATATATTATAGCAATGATTTACTTAATTCTCCAAGTAATCTCCTAGATAGAACTGAATTCTGTATGTTAGCTGATTTCTAAGTAAGCGAAACAATGCTTGAATAAGTTAAATAAATAAGATAGAATTCTACTTTTAATTTTGATCTTTACGAAAATGAATAAGATTGGGATTATTCTGGAGAAGTAGAGAAATTCTTAGAAGCTTATTACGAATAGTCATCAAGCAGGAAGAAAATCTAAACTGAAAGTTGCATTACAGGTAGTTTAAATAATTCTTAACTACAATAATTATAAAGTAATTCCCCTTTTACTGAATCTACAGGGTTTTTTTTATGAAGGATAATTTCTTTATCCTCCCTCATCCAATCATCTTGTAATTAATACTATATAATAATGTTTTGAGAATTGTTGAGAAAAATATGATAAAATAACAAACTTCATTTGTTTTAAATAGAGTTATTCTCAATATTATATAATTTAACTACTTTTTATTATTTGTTTACATACTTGTTTTGTGACTACACAATTTAAATCTATATTATTCTATCAATTAAAAAATGATAATTCAATCACATTAATAAAAAGAAATAACTAAAAATGTTAATGTAAATTTAATTTAGATTGTTAGTAAAAATAACAATAATAAGAAACTAATTTTAAGAAATAATGTATAAATATGTAGAATAGCTTTGTTTAAAGAATATTCTTAAATTTCCAATGAGTCTGTTAGTTGTTAGCTTTGAATTGTAGAATTGGATGTATTTTAATATAACTTTATTAAATGTTAGAACAAGGACATAATTGTGAAAATCTGATTAATTCTTTTTTTTATTTGAGTGATTAAGATTTCTATCGTAACAACTGATAATATCTTATAATAGAAACAAAAATTTTCTCTAGTTTTTCTAGAATTCTCGATTACAATTTACTATTTAATTAAGAAAATTTGATATAAACTATTAAGATTTTTAATTTTAAAATTTTTAGCCTTTAAATAAAAAGAAAACTAGATATGAAAATAACAATTCTGGATAATTGATAGTCAGAAAAATAGTAAAATATTAAAAAAATATATTTTAAATATTAAAATCCGATCTTTTCACTTTTCTATGTTAAAATTGTTAAAATTAGTAATTTGATTCTAGATATAATTCTGATCGAATATCAATAAATTAATCTTTTTGTTGTATCAAAAAAGCAAAAATGTTTAAAAATCTAACTAACTAATTATCTATCTATCTTTATGAAATTCAATAGTTTGTGTGTTTGTGTATATATGATAAGTTAGAAATATTTTATAAATAAAAACTCTAGTTTAATCTAATAGCTCATTATTGTGAAAATTAATTTTCAATTATAAAATTTATTTATTTCTTTATTGTACTTCATTCATATTCATTTAATCTTTATTTCTTTTTTGAAATATAAATTTAATACTTATCTTCTTCTTTTCTATCTATTTTACCTTGTTTCCTTTATGGTAGTGCTATTTTCTAGTAATAAGAGTTTTTTACTTGCAAGTTTATAATCATTTTTTAAAATTCTACTTTAAATTTAGGTATTTAAATTATTTTTTAATAATTATAAGGTAAACTAAATCTGGTCAAGTTAGAATTCAATTACACTTTTATCAATGTAAATTATTAGAATTTGAGGTGGTTTTTCTTGTTATAATAGATTCACACATTTATCACTCTTATTCAAGATTCATTTAATAATTTTTCACTTCGATTTTCTTATCCTCATAAATGCATATGATCTTACCAATCATAAAATTCAATTTACTTGTCATAAGTCATTTATAATTATTAATCATTGCTTATTTTCATTAAAATCAAAATTAATCTTCTTAATTAATACCAACGCCAAAAAAAAAAAAAGAAAGAAATTAAGTAGTGCATAATATAAAATTAGATAGAATAAATAGAAATGGAAGAGGAATATCAAGACAATTATCTACATTACAGCAGTTAAAGTTATGATTAGTAGTCATACCCTGAAGATGATGAATTAAATTTCTAAAATCATGATTTAGTTCTCAACTTTTCCTCTTCTCCACTATCACCACCATCTTCGCCTTAATAAAATACAACTTCATCATCAGATTAGGAAGATGATCATTCCCAATAAAGCACCCAATAGGTTACTAGATAAAATTCAAACTCAGCATCAAACAATCAAGAGAATACTACCGCTGTAGCAATACCAAACAATAACTATTATTAAAAGTAAAAAGTAATAATCATTAATATCCCAGTTTAGAAATATCTCTTTAATTAAAGAGAATATTTGCTAAATGGAGATATTTTGATGAATTTTAACCACTAAGAATTTTAAAGAATTGGCAGTTTTAATAAATACAAGAGAATGGCTAAGCTACAGCTTGATAAGAACATTGACTAATTAAATATCCACATGACAAATTATTAGAAAGGTGTAGACCATTTTGGAGATTTGATTAAATTTTGTGGTGATTAACCTAATTAAACAATGCACTCTATTGCAGAATAGCTAGTCCGCCACTAGCTTAGAGTAGATAGATTAAAGACATTCATAGATATAATATCAAAGATGCCAAACTATTAATAATTTATTGAAGCGAGTGAAACGTGCTATTAAACCTTTAAATAAAGATGTTAAATTAAACTTATGGAAATGATAAAAAGCTATGAAATAAAATTCTATAAAACTAAATATGTAAAGATAGATTACCAAGCAGGAACTTATGAAATAGAGTAAATATCAATGAGTTAAGTCCTATTAGCAATTCTAGGCTTGAGTCAAGAATAAGCTTAATAATTTATTATGCGTAAAGGTATGTTTGAGTTTGTTTTCAGTTTAGAAGAATTTGGAATGGAATTGCACTGTCTCAATTTATATAACCAAAATATAACCAAGCACTCTTCGGATTGTATGATAAAAACCTTTGATGGAATAGATTTATAAGTCAAAACTAATTTCCATATTTTCTACAATATGGATAATTCTATAGCTTAAAAGGGAGGATTACTCTTAACAGAATTCTTCATGGTTGTTGATTATGATATCACTCCTAATATGTTAAGATAAGTAGTCGAAATACGTAAAAAGGAACCAAGCTTAGAGCATATAGCCTATTTTGAAAACGAATCGGATTGGGATTATGCTGCATAATCCAAACAATTTATTTAGCAATTCTATCCACACAAAATATGACAAATCTCTTCCTTTTTATTTATACAAAATTATATATTAATTCACTCTATATTATCAAAAAAATAATCATTAGTTAATATTCTTTATACTTATTTTCATAGTTAGTAAAATTAATCCTCTTAACTAATACAATAAAACTTTTATATTTGTGTCCAACCACTTATAATTTCATAACAATTGTTTAGTTTTTTTTACACTCAATCCTTATTTAATCACAAAAGATAGATAACAGGTTTCCTAAATAAAAGAATTTCTTTCCACTTTTCAAATAATTTTATTTTAATATTGGTGAAATTTATTAATAAAACTATTATATTTTTTATAAAACTCACCTTAAAATGAAAGATTATCCTTTTATTAACCTTTATACATTTTATTTTTAAAATAAAAACAAAGAAATAGAATGTATTTTTGAATAGCACTTTATACAATTAAACTAGAGATTTATTTTATAATACATGAATAAGATTAACATTTTTTAAAATACTAGATACCATAAACGATAAAAGATATGTATTTCTCAAAATAACACTTGTGAATATATTTAAGATATATAAAAACTAAATTTTAATTATTTTCAAAGATATTATTTAAACTAACCTTTTTGCAATCTTACAGCTTAGTTTTTAATAAAAATTTCTAGAAATATTCTATAAAAAAATATAAAAATATTCAAATAAAATAAAAAAGTAAAGATATTACTTGTTTGATTACTGATTGCTGAATTATCTATCGAATAAATAATTGAAATATAATGGTTATTTTAGGAAATTAGGGTTTACTTTATATCCCATAATTAAGCCTTTATTATATTTAATAAAGCTAAATTCTACATATCTTAAAGGGAGGTAAAAAAAGTATATCAAGTGGTTAATAGTTTATCTCATTTGCAAATTGTGTAATTATTTCATGAATCACTTTTTATAGAATGAGCTTTTAAAATTTCATGGATTTTTTCTTTAGTAAATTTTTTAGAAATAATAGTAAGACTTTAATAATTTATAATTAATAAATCAGCAAGAATTTATTATTAAAAGATTAATCCTAAAACTAAAAAAATATCAATAAAGTGTAAAAGATAAATACATAATCATTCAATCAATCATGTCTAATAGTGAAACATTATTTGAAGACATAAGATCAAGCTATGATGATGAAAGAGATGATAATTCTTAAATCATACCATTTTCAAATACAAATACGCGTCATAAGAAACTAAAGGATTCTAAAAGCTAAAAACTGCAAATATAATTTAAGTAGATGAATTATTAAGTAAAGAGTGTTTATGAATTAAGCACATATATAGATGACGGATTGATTTTGATTAAGGGAGATATTATGGTACCCTTCAAAAAAGAAGATGAATTCAGTAGACTTTCTAAATATAACTAATTTAAAAGAATTAGTCATACAAACTTTGATCCTGAAATAGCTACTTTAGAAATGGTTTTTGAATAGATGAGTTATGGAACTGATGATTTTGACCATGTGATAAAGATTTTATCAGAATAACCTAACTAAGACTAAAGAAACTTTGCATATTAACTATAATAGCACAAGTTTAAGGTGGAGGAATTAAAAAGAATTTAATAAATGTTGAGAACTTATAAATAAATTGATATGGTCAGAAATCTTGTAGAAGAAAGTTTTCATTAATTTACATAAAAAATGCATGCTTAAATCAAATCAATGTACAAAGAAGGTTAAATGAATATTTTTAAGTACAATTTCTTTAAAGTCGAGTATGAAAAAGCTGACTTTCTAATGACTCATTGCTGTTGTAGCGAACTTCTCTTAGCTTTGATTGGTCTTGATATAGTTTAAGCTTAGTAATTCTGCATGAGAAAAGGAATAATAGAATTAATTTACCACCATAATATTTTTGGAATGTCAAACTTTTTTCTTTAGCTTAAAAACAATACATTTGATACAAATAATTAAACAGATATTATACTTAAAACTTTTGATGGAATTGATATTTATGCAAAAGTCAAATTTCTAGTTTTTACTAATGATGATCCTCTTTTAGAAAACATATTTAATACTAAACAGTAACATTTTGCCATCATTTAAGTTTATGAAATTAGCTAAAACTAAATAGATTTTCTCCTTTCATATAGGAGAACTTTCAAGCAGAAATTTGATTTAAGAGCTTTTGACAATGAATAAGATTGGGATTATACAGCTAAAGCTTAAAATTTTGTTGATAAATTTTACAATTAGTAATGATAATTAAACTATAAACTTTTTTGATCTAACTTAATAATTAAAAAATAAATAAATTCTCTCAAATACTTTATATTTTAATGACCATAAGATAATTACCATCTAATACTTACTTTTAATCTCTAATTATGTTTACTTTAAGATAATCTTATTTATATTTAATAGTAAATGCCTATCTTTATATGTATATTCAATAATTTCTTATTTTTGAAATTCCAGCTATGATAAATGATTTTGCTGACTTTATTACAGTTATCATTAATAAATAGTAAATAAAACTAACATTTTATCTATTAATTATTGTCAAATTTATTAATAAAACTATTTTTTTCCCCTCTAAATATTATTAATATAAATATAAATTGTATATTTTGATTTATCTAAAACTCAAGAGTAGTCATGCAATCTTTATACTGACTGCAATCTAAACAATCACTTAAACTTATATCACATATTTTTATAAAAGTTATATTTAAATAATTCAAATTCTATTATGTGTTAAACGATTCTTACTCACCCTTTTTTTGTAAATATTTGAATTAAATACATTACAGTTATTATTTTTTAAAATAGATTAAAAAATATCAGTTTATTTTATCTTTATTGTATTATGTTCTCATTATTAGCAATTTATTTATCTTTGATAATATTGATTAGTGGGATTTTTTACTACTTAGAATGATTAACATATTATTACATAGTATTTACTTAATTGCATTTAGAGTTAAAGAATATTCTGAATTTTTGGTGGAAAGTGAAAAAAAGAAAGAAATATCAGGAAATATTATTAAATAAGCAACAATTGTAATATTAAATATTCAATATTTGTTGTGGATATACTTTTAACTTTCTTTCTATTTATCTATAAATTTATAAGGAGTAAACAAAGTTTTTGATAATAAAATCATCTAATAAAATCAAATCTAAAATGAACGAATAAACATAAAAGTAAGAAGAAAAAAGTTAGGAAGTAATTTTAACGAATGATTCCAAAAAAGAAAAAGGTGAAGAAGAAGAAAAAATCACATCGAAGTAATTTGGTTTGAAGTTAAATAAATACTTTGCTCTTGGGTGTGGCTTGAGCATATTCTGGTATAGTTATAAAATATATACCACTAATTAGTAGAGATTCAATCTAAAAAAATAGCTTGTCTATTCTCCATCTATAATCTAATAATCTAACAGAAAACTAAATGAATACCTCAATATTCTCACTGGCTAAATCAAGGACTTTTTATAATTTTCTGAAGGAAGTAAGGACTCTGGAAATTAGTAATTCTATGGTAAAATCAAAGAGAAATTTGAAACTTTTGAGGGAGGATTGCAAAAAACAACAAAGCTCATTGATGAATACATTTAGAAATATTATTAAATTGATTCTGAAGATGAGTATGAGCACATTCCAGTTACATTTGTTAAAGAAAATGATAAAACAACTGTAAAACTTAATAGAGTTTTAGTGATGGGAAAAATTGGTTTGCCTGAACCTAATCACTCTTTTTTAACCACATCTGATGGATTGACAGACTCTTTGCTATATAAAAGAAATTTCAAAGAAAAATTATATCTTAATAATTTGCTATAAAGCAGAGAAAATCCTATGTTTAATATTAAAGAGCATTGGGTGAACTCTTTTGAGCTTAATGATACCCAAAAAGAGATGAAAGTTATAGTTAAAAACTTCTCAAATAGAACAGTAATTACTGATGACTGCTTTGACCATTTGTATAAAGAGAAAGATATAATGAAATTAGAAAAGGAAGTAGGTATCCTTTTTGCTTGCTCGTTACTATTATCTCCTTTTCCATTTTATAATGGAATATAAATTGGAGTTCAAGATTGTGAAATAGGCATAAAAGCTAGAGGTGTTTTCTGCTTATTAGGAGATCTGGTATTTGATTAACAAACATAATCTTTTAGAATGGAAAATCCATAATTTATTGCTAGATCTAAATAGGCAATTATTGAATATCTAGATTAAAATATTAAAAATTATCAAAATAAAGTTAAGTATGCTCTTTACGGTCTAGCTTTGAGTGGGATTTTATTCTATGCTTTAACTCACAAAGAGAAGATAGCTAGTATTTACTAAAGAATAAAACAAAAAGTTAAAAAATCATTTCTCTATTTATTTAATAATATTCTATGAATGAATATTTTGTGATATTTATTATGAATTAATTAATTAATTGTCTATTTTGTCATAAAATAAATTATCATTTCACCAATCTATGCTTGCTTATTCATCTTAACAAATTATTCCAAAATATTTTCAAATTTAAATTTATTATAGCAATCTATTTACTTAATAGTTTAAACTAATAAATATGGAAATTATAAGTTGATTGGTAGGTAGTTTTAAAGATAGATAGAGAAATAGATAGATAGATAGATAGATAGAGAAATAGATAGGTAAGTAAGTATGATAGAAGTTTGTTTGGATATTAGATAATCTTATTGTATTAGGAAATAAGAAATATATAAATATAAATTGATTAGTAGTTTTATTCATAATTAACGTTTAATTTCAATTTCTTTAGCATGCTTATATGATGCTTAGTCAGGTGATTAATCAACAATTCTTTGGATTAAATCCTTATTTTGCTTAAGTTCTTCAATCGACATTTTGCCTTTATAGATTGAACCATCTTTATATCTCATTTAATCAAGGAGAATCTTTTGATGTTCTTTATTGACTTTGGAGATATAATTCTTCTTTTTCTCTTCATGATCTAAGAAATAGTCTCTATCCTTCTTCCAAATATCAGCCTATTACTTATTTAATTTTTCCTCTTCAATCTATCTGTCATTCTTTTCCTAGATCTGCTAGTCAAGGAATTATCTGATGAATGTCTTTTGATCCTACCTTTTTTATTTTTTTTCATTGTCTTCTTATTCTATTCTTTTATTAGTGTCTATTATGTGTTAAAGCATTTTGTCATCCTCTTATTTTATCTAATCCTTGATATCCTTTTAAACGGTATTTTCAAACTTCTTTGTTAGCTTTTATATTTTGTCGAACCTTTCTTTTTTTTCTCTTTCTCTGAATTACTCTATAATAAATAGTATTTGGTTAGAATTAAATGATAAATTAATCAAAATAAATTGCTTGTTGTTAAAATTCTGTAATTACCTTATTCATCTAATAGTTTGGCATACTATTTTTGTAAGAAAACATCCTCTTCCTTTTCTTTTATTAACTCTTATTCTTGCTTATCTTTGTTGATTTTGTTTTCTACAAGCATTTAGCTTTATCTTATTCTTTCTTTTTCCTTCTTTTTAAGTCGATTCTCTTCTTCTTCTTATTGCTCTTTAATGATTCTTTTAATCATAGCATCATCAAGTTCTTTCTCCCTCATCCTTTCTTCTCTCCTCTTCATCTTGATATCATGTTTCTAGATATTTTTAATGCACATTGATAAAATAATTCAATTAAATATCTTAAATATAATAATGAAATAAGTAAGAATATACTTATTTTTCTCTCATAAGTTTTTCATTATCAAGCCTCTTTTGCTTTTCGGCTTCTTTTTTAAGCTCTGCTTCTTCTTACATCTTAATTAAATCACCTTAAAATCTGATGTATTGATAGTGTTGATCCTTTTCCCTATCAATTCTTTCCTATTTTTCTTTTAATTGCTTATCAAGTTCATTTTTCATTCTTTATTTCATTAAATGTTATCTTTCTCTAAGCATTTCCTATTCCTTTTAATACATCTTAGCATCAAATTAAACTAACTAAGCCCATTCATCTTCTTCTCTGCCTTCCAAATAGTAAACACTCTTTGGTTTTCTGCTGCTAGTGCTAGACATACTCATTTAATCATATTGTTAATTTTAATTATAAGCACCAGATTATCCTACTATTTTTTGACCTATACTAGCAAGTTATTAACTATGACTAGAGCGTGCTTGTGATTTTCTAGATAGAACTTCATCATTTATACCTTATTATTCTTTATTAGTTTACTATAGAGCAGAATTTTCTGATTATTTAATAGGAGCAAGGATTGTGTTAGAATATTTTTTTGTAGTTGTTCCACCATATGCAGGGTTACTTGCAAGATTTTCAATTCTCTCCTTAAGGATTCTAATACCTGCTTCATTAACAAGTTAATTATAGAAATAATAATTAACTTCTCTTTGAATTTCCTCTGCCAATTTTTGTGATTTCCTTCCATATAAATCCATATATTTTTTTAATACCATATTTTTCAATTTTTCACGCTGAGAAGCAGCCTCTGTAATTTTATATGGTCTAAAATTGCTTGAAGAAAAATCTATTACAGAATCAACTCCGTATCTTGAATTCATATTGGTTTATTTAGATTTTATATTCAGTTAAACTTTAGATTTAAAGTTAAGAAATTGAATTTTTTGTCTTAATTCGCTAAAATTTATTTTTCAACTATTTCTTAACAATTAGATATTAATTGAAAATAATGTTAATACTTATAATAAAATTTGACTGTTTTATTTACTCTCAGTAGTTTGTTTGATGACCTATCAATAAATTGATTAATTGTTAACAATCCTATTGAAAAATGCAGCTTTAATAACAGTTTTTAGAGAAAAATAAATTAATTATTTTAGAAATCATTTTAAAAATATTAAACAGCTTATTGAATTATTTTTAGTATATTAGTTAATTAATTAGAATTATTATTAAGTTATTAATTACAATAAAATCAGATATTTCATAACGATTCCAATTTTCTTTTATTTAATTTTTCATTTCAAAATTATTATCTACTTTGCAGGTAAATATATTTTTTTACAAATAATTTCATTCATTTAATTTATAAGATTCGAAATAAGATGAACTGCAAGTACTAGTTTAAACTAAATTATACCCCATCCATACGAAATGGGCTTAATTACTTCTTCATGGTCCTGATATTTATTAAATGTTTGTTTATTTTTTACTAAAATTAGTAGAAAATGTAGTTGATCTAATCAAGTAAATATGAATAAATAAGGTAATGAATTAACTAAAGCTATTCTAAATTTAATTTATTATTTCACTTCAATACTTAAAGAATTATTTATATTTACATTTATATGATGAATAATTATTTATTCCTAATTTAATTATTTTCTTGATAAAAATGCATTGATTGTAATTAAATTATATCTTAGAATTATTACATTTATAATTTAAGTTTATTTTAAAATATTATGAATAGAATAAGGTAATTTATAAGGTCTGATCAATTGATTGTCTTACTTTAGATTTTATTGGTTATCCTAATTCTTGCTATGTATTTTGATTTATTCCAGAACATTTATCTAATTTTTAACAACCTTATGTTTTTGGAATGTAATTAGGATCTATAAAGTTAATAATTATATTAAACATTTAGATTTTTTAATTATACTTTATTAACAATAGACTTACAATAGATTGATTGATCAAAATTTATAAATTTATTGAAGGCTATGTAAATAGAACTGCCTAATTAGCATAGACCATCTCCCTCTCTAATGGAGTTTAAGGATATTAAAAAGTTAGTAACAAGAGATTATGTAGGAGGAAGTCAAAAGTAAATAAATAAGAAGAAGAGGGCTTCTACAATTATGATTAACACTTCAAAATAATTTAGAAAAGAATCTATAAATATAGATAATTAAAGCATATAAAACTAGCAATAAATGCCTAGTCTACCTTATACATTTACTGAAACTAGTGTGAAGGGAATGAATAATATTAATAACTTAAATTTTACATAGACTATTCTCATTTAACCTGAAAATGCTTCATAATATTAGTTAAAATTTTAAAACCTTTTAGATGAGGAGGCTGGAGATGTCGTTATTCAAAGGAGGGCTCGCTCTTAATCTATGAAGTATTACAATACTGTAATATCAAATGATTCAGATGAGTATTTTAAAGAAGATAAAGAAAATTCTATGAAAAATAGCTCTTCTAGAGGGGAGTAGGATATAGGTGATATATTCGAATAAATAAAATAAAATAATGGTGCGATCCAGGAACAGCCCCCTGAATAGGAAATAAGTCCACTTAAAAAAAGGAAAAGTTCATAGAAAAAAGTAAATAAATAAAAGGAAGAGAGTGCTACGGCTACAGACAAAGAAATGAAAGATCCCCCAAGAGATTTGATTTTTAGATGGAGTTAGTTTTTTGAGGTTTTTATTTATCATGTTATTTATTATTTGTTTGGTAGTATTATTGGATTAATTATACTAGCTATCATTCTCAGAGGAAATGAAATAAGAATGATCAGAAATTTAGGATTTTATGGAATTAAATCTATTTAAATATGGGAGTTTGTTTTCTCTAATTTATTCTTTACTATGAATGTGTTCGTTATTTATTATATCAGTGAGCTAAGCAAAGTGTACTTAGTTGAGAGTGTCTTGCTCTTAGTTGTATTACTCTAAAGAGCTTTAGTTGTCTCAGTTAAATATGGTACTATCACATTTATTAACCATAAATTTAATTAAAATCATTCATTAATATGAATTGGCAAATCAAAATTTGCCTTATGTCAGCACTAATATGGCATTGAGATATCTATGACATTTTTTAAAAATAATCATTTAAGGATTTAATTCGACTTACAATATTAGATTATTTAACCACATAAGTAGAACTTTCAAATAATGTAGAGATTATTCAGAATTTCTCATCAATAATATATAAACATACTTCTTTAATTTTTCATCAAATTTTGAAATCTCTTATAAAATTATGAAAAAATTATCTCTTTTTTTGGTTTTATGATTACTTTCTTTGCTATTCGAATCTCACTAAAATGGTTTTATTTTTTACTATTTAACAGGTTTTATGCTCCCTTAAAAATTCAAAATTTATAAAACAAAAATTCTTACTAAAGAATAACTTAATGGAGAGTTTTTACTTGGCGAATGGAGCAAAGAAAGTGAGAGTATCATTGATAAAGAATTAAATTTAGCTATGAGCAGGCTCGAAATAGAGAAATCCTCCTTTTATTTATGCTTCATAGTGAATCCTTCGGATGAAAAGATGAAAGAGTTAATAAATCCAAATGCTTAATCTTTTGGAGAAGGTGATCTTGATTTTAAAAATAGTGCATATGGTCCTAATCTTATGAAGAGATTAATATACCACTTTAATTAGAATAATGGATAGAAAAATATTGTTTATATCAGTATTGCAGTTGCTTTAATCAAACAAATAGTATTTCTAGTTTCTAAGCTATCTACAGAAGAATTTTAATAAAAGTGCATTAATAACTGTGTTTTCGAATACTTCATTCTTTCTGCTAATACTTTTTCTGATTACTATTTGACTTAAACCTTCTTCATGTTTACAGCAATATCTTAGCGTCACCTTAAAAGGTAATTCAAATAAATTAAGCTGCTATAATAGTTGCTTTTGAGTACAACAAATGGAATTTTTACTTACCCCTTTTGGAAGATTTAAATGTTGACCGATTAGCAATTTTCTGTTGAGGGTTAAATTACTCTCCAATTTTTTTGAATTTAAGGATGAGTTAAGATTAGGAATCTAAATTAAATTTTTAGTAATCTCAGTTTAACTTTCAAACAGCTAGCTAATCTTACTGATCAAGGTTATTATAAATGAATTTTCCTAATTTTTTAAATGCTTGAATATCATTTCACCTGAGCAAATGGAATTTTTTAATAGTTTTTTCTAGAACTTACCTTATTATATTTTATGAAATAGAATCATCTTTATCATGAATTAGCTTTCTCATATGATTTCAGCAAAGAAAGTAGAAGAATATGAAGAGAAAAAACTTTATCCTACCCTTAACCTAACATCGGATCTTTCTATAAGGAGTTGGTTTCACATGAGAAATCTGGCAATGGATTTTGGTTAGAAATATTACAAGAGAATCGAATATATAATCTCGTTCTTTTTTATTTTCAATTTCTTATTTATGGCTATCATCTTTTTGGTAATAAGTTGCTTAAATTATAAGAAAAATATTTTCCCTATTCTGAGTTGATTTTAGTACTCTTAATTTTATAATATTTACAAAGTAAAATTATGAAATCTAAGAGAACATCTTTTGAAAAGGATTGTCTTGCAAATATAATTTTAATACTTTTCTAACCATCTATTATTGTTTCAATTTTCTTTTTAAATATATACCTAGATTAACTTTAATGTTATTCCCAATCCTGGTACTAATGTTAAGCTCTACTTTAAACTATTCTCTATTTATTGTTCATTTTGGCTAATACTGCTGATGTGCGACATCAGAATGGGTGCACAAATTAACAAACATTTCAAGATCCATAAACTCTTTCTAATGAAAAATTTGAGCATCATAGAGGACATTTGTTCTAATTACTTTTTATACTTCAATGAATAGACAGAGTGTGAGAATTTTATGTATCGAGAGCTAGTAAAATATTTCTAATTAACACATAAAAACGTAGATCTTAATGATATGTCCAATGTAGTTCACTATTTAAGACCGATTCTCAATTCTCTCGAGGGCGGTATAGAATAAATATAATTTTATGAAAAATATAAGCCTTTCAAAATGGCTGGAGTACCAGTTTCGAACAATTTATTGGCCAAATTAATTTTCTTTATCCTTTCGCTTTGTGGGTCAGTAGTAGCATCAATTTATATAACAATGTGAAGGAATTGGATAGAAAATTCTTACTTAAAGAGTAATAACTATAATTACAATAGTTTAGTATAATTATTAACTTTAAAAATAGAAAAAGTTTAATTCCTTTCTTTAATAAATAGTTATAAATATGTAAAATATTTTATTGAAACTTCTATAATCTGTTCACATTTTATATTTACAATTCCACAGAGGAGATTCAAAATATGCTTCAATTAAAATGCTAAAGTATCATATAAATATTTTATGCCTCTATTTATGTTAAAACTCTACGAAGGAGCTATTATGGATTTGATTTGTTCATTAATCTTCAATTATGATTCAAATTAGGTTTCTTTTTTTTGTTTTATTTCACTTTACACTAGAGGTTTTCCCAAAACAGGAAAATTATAGAGTCATTAGATTCAATTAATTATTACTAAGTCTCTAGAGTGTAATTTGATATCCGATTAAAAGAGGGGGTAGTCAGTCAGTCAGATATTCAATCGAAATCTTTCTAGGTTTTTTACTAGAACATCAATTTTTTTCTAGATAACAATATTAAATAATTTTCCTTAAAATATAAGTTTAGTAACTGCTAGAATAGGATTATTAAATCTAATCAGAGCATGACATATTTTTGTCTAGAATGTAATGAATTTATTTTTACTAATTTTAAAAATAAACTGTCTAAATACTCTTACCTAATAAATATTTTCAATTTAATTACATTCTAGTTTTTTATGATTTAAATCAATTTTTCCTCCTAATTTAATTGAATTCAATGAATTAAATAATTAATAATAAAGTGTATTTTCACTTATCAATTGTAAGAACATATACTTGAATGGTGACTTTGAAGTGGAAAATTTCCTTCAATTAAAAAGTAATTTGAATAAGGAAATACTAATATTTTAAGAAAAAAAGAATAAGGATAGAACTAAAATTAGACTATGGAAAGAATTAACTATTAAAATCAAAAAAATAGGAAGGAAAAAATCTAGTATCTTAGCAATACTTCCTTAAATTACATTATAGAAGGAGATTCTAAGCATAGGTTTAATTCATTTTTAAATTCTAAACAAACATGCAAGGTTTTTATTAAAAATATTTATTTACACTTAGGCCATTAAGTGTAGAAAGAAATGTTATTAAAAAAAATAATGAATAGAATTCTATTATATAGTTATCTATCATTAAGTAATGATAAATATGCCATTTAAATAATTCCTTTAAATAAAAATAGCTGATTTGCTTAATATCTAAAAAATTTAGGTACTAAAAGCAGTGTTATATAGCTAATAATCAATTGCAATCGCTTTTTCTATTTTAAGAATATTTTATATTATATTCAGCTTGATATTCATTCAGTTTTGCCGCCAAATTCCTTTATAAGCGCTATATAATTTGCTTACCCCTTCAATTGTAAATTATAATCTATTCTAAAATAAGTTGGTGAGAATATTAAGCTCCTAAGATTCCTTAGATTAGATTTATTTTAAGTTAAGAAAACGGTTTTTGAATTCATACTTGAAATGTGAAAACCGTTAGTCTCTAAAAATCAAAATAAAAATATTAAGAAAGTATCAGAATGACTAGGGCCTTTCTGCTAATTTAAAATAAAAATCTATAATGTAATAACTTATTTTTTTGAGTTTAATCGGTTTAGCGATAAGGAAACTTACATTAAACCGAAATAATTTAAATAAGTTGTAAAAATAGAAAGTTTACTTTCAAAATATCATTCAATGATAAATAGAAATATTTCTTTTCAGATATTCGCTAGAATTTTAAAATCTTGACTAGCCTAATATTTAAACAACAAGGCTTACATGTAATTTTAGGCAATTATATCTTATTTTTCTTAATACAAAAGTTGATTTCTTAGAATGTAAGAATACCCTTTCAAAAAGTGGTAATAAGTTAATATTCTTTGGGAAAATTAAGAGCAGCATGTTATAGGCAAATATTTTTGGATAAAGGAAAATTATAATACTTTTTATGAAACTTGAATTAATTGTTTTGCTTAAAAATTGTGTTTAAATTATATAAATATAGTTTATCAAATGAGGGGATTTATAAATTTCTAAGGTCCTTACATAAATTTGACCCGCGCTTGAATAGAGATTTATAAAGAAAAAAGATAATATTTTCTTTTCCACTGCTTTCTATAACAATTTTATTATTTATTTGTAGAAATTTATGAAATATTTGAGAGAATCTATTTTAAATATTAGATTGTAATGTTACATCCCTCAACAATTATTAAATTTCTTAGAAATTTCACATTACATTTTCTTATAATAACATTGGAAAATAAATAGTTCTTTCTTTCTTCTTCTTCTACTTCTTCTTGTTCTTCATACATATTCTAATTATTAGTAACTACAACAACAAAAATAAATTTAAATTGTTGTTTATCTATTTTTTGTCATTACACACACCTTCTTGATTTTTATTTCTTACTAAATAAATCTATAAATCTAATATTTGTGTGAAAAATGAATTTATATGCAAGCCAATCCAATTAACTTAAATAGATGACTAACTACTTATACTCAATAACTTAAAAGAGAAAATTACACTTCTTGATTAATTATTCCATTTTTAAATTAGTTTTAAGAATTCTTCTCTTTATTATAAATTTATTGTTTATTTGTTTGTTGCTTTTATGTAGAAAAAGTCATAAAATAAATCCATTACTATTATTCTTAAACTAGAAGAATTAATCGTTGGAGAAAATATTCCTCCAACAATATTTTTATGGATATTTATTTATTAATAATTTAAATAATTGAATAAAAATTAGGCATTTATAACCACTAAGATATCAGATGTAAATTTATTAATGATATTACAAATATCAAGTGAATTTTGAGTGCTTGGGATTCTTTCATTATCTTAAAAATGCCTAATTCTATTACAATAGAATATATCTAAATAAACGAGTAAGAATTTCTTTTGTGAATTTAACAAAATTAGGTAATTCAAAGAAATAGAAAGAGTATATTTTATATTCAAGCCTTCCTTATAAGTTAATTTAAAAAACTGTATAATAATTGAAGTAAGTAAATTCTTCGTTGTTGATATTTTATTAAGTGTAATAATATAATGCGAAATACTTTTTACATTACAAGTTATCAATTTATGAGATTACATATATATACGTTCATCACATTATTAAAAGATATTTAAGGGACGTATCGAAATTTACTTTCTTCAATTTATTCTTTTTATTTTCCAAATTAATGGATACAATTAAAATAATTCAATAACAATAATCCTTATTCATTTAATTATATTTGATAAATTTATCAATAAGTTAAGTATCATCAACAAAGATAATCCAACCTTATGATTATTCAATAGTATGATACTAAAGTTGATAAGGAATATCTATTAATCAATTTCTCATAATTAAAAGGAAAGTTGTTTGCATACATAATGTTTCGATTAAGAAATAATCAAATTGGAATTCAGAGTTGTAACAAGTTAATTATTTGGTAGTTGAATGATACAAATAAGAAGAAGAATTTTATATTTCTAAAGTATTTTGCCTATATTTTTCTACATCCTCTCTTTTTCATTAATATATAGAATTAATTAATGGTTTTAGTTTAATTTAGATATAAAATTGCTAAAATCCATCAGATATTTTGTAGGCACTTTGGCTAAGTCAAATATTAAAAAAATCCATAACCTAAGTAAAAATAAAGATCAGAAAATGTAAATGTACCCTAAATATTTTGAATTATTTTACTCAGTTTAAATTTTTTATTTATGATCTCATTTCTTCTATTCTAATATTGCTTAAAAACGAGGAGCCTTTCTTGATTTCTGTTTTTAATAGTTTTTTGATTTGACTCTTTTAAAATAAAAATGAGCGGGATAATGTTTATTGCAATCACTTTTTTTATTTTAAAAGGATGTGAATGAAGAAATTCCTACCACTGCCACTATTATTTATTAAAAACTATAATTTAGATTAGGAATTCTCAAGTGAATTATAATTGAGTTGTTTTCTATCTATCTATTCTAATCTATTTCTATTTTTACAAAAATCACTAACCCCTTAAACTAAAATTAAATTGTGTTTCTAATTTTTTTTGCACTGTAAAATGATAGAGAAAATATGTTTACACCAACCGTATTGTTTGTTGCTTTTATTGTAGTAATAATTAAAGTATCTGTAATCGATATATTGAAGTCAAAATAAGCTACATTTAAAAATGATATTTTAAGTTTCAACCGTATAACGAGAATATAAAAGTAATTGAGTTATTTGTAAACTTATTTATTCCTTCTATTTCATTATTTCAAATTATTTTTAAAGGAATTTATAAGATTTAATTTAAATTCACTATAGAGATTTAACAGAAAAGATATCCAAATCTAAGTTTATTTTAGTTTATAATAGCTTGCCCATTACATTTATTAACAAGAAGATAATCATAGTTTGTATTGTGAATGATTGATTGATGTTTTATTTGACTTTGCTTCAATTAAAATATTTAGGATATTTAATTTAAAAACTATTTTGTAGAAAATATATTTTTCTTTTTGAATAGATAAACTTAACTATTTAAAAGAGAAAAAACCTTGCAAATTTAGGAGAATTATTAGCATTTTATTTTAGCAAATCATTTAGATTCCTTCCGATAAAATATAAGCAAATTTACTAATTTCTATTTACATTATATAATCTTTAAACTGAATCAATTGTAAATAAGTTATGACTATATCTACAAGAAGGAGGGAAAAAAGAAATAATTTAATTTCAAGTTGTGGAATTTATTTTCTTTAAATTTAATATTTCAAGAACAGAATACCAGTATCGCGTTTTTAAGAATATCTTCATGTTCTAAATCGTCATTTATAATTGTTACAGATGTGAATGATTCTTTTAAAAAAACTAAAATTAATTAAATTTTTCATAAAAATCATTTAATGTTACTCTATGAGGAATATAATAACATAAGAGATAAATTTATAATTAATTTCTTAATAGTTAAGCATCCAATAGCAATCAAAATAATTATTTTTTAGGATAAATAAAACCAGGATTATTTAAAATTAAACATACAGATATTTAAAATCCAATTTTATGCTTAAAATAAAAACCATAAAATGAAGTTATAAAGTTTGTAAATTCTTTAAATGGTTGATCTTATTTCAAATCTTTTTAGAAAATAGAAATATCATAAACAGTTGATAAATAATACCATAAAATTTGAGAAACCTTACTATTTATTATTGATTTTGAATCAATTTATTTATTTTTCTGATAACAGAATGTAAATAAAAGATTTAAATACTTTTTTTGAGATTCATTACTTAATTTTTTGTGGAAAAGTGTAATGTTCTAAAATAGATGATAAAGAATCATGCTTAAATTAAAAGTTACATAGCTTTTCTTGTAATCTATTAATCAATAGATAAAATTTGTTCGTAGATTATAATATGAAAATATTTGAAATATTTAAGAAATTTGTTAAATTTTTGTTTAGAATAATGAAGAAGAGAGAGAATTTGAATATTCATTTCAAAAATTGAAGCTAAGAAGAAACCGTAGTTATCGAATTATGTGGCTGAAAAAAATATCTGCTAATTTCAATGAGTTTTTTAGAAAACCCTAACTTAGTAATATACCTTAGAGGATTACAGAAAATATAAAAACAAAGAAATAAGGATATGATTAAATTTGTAAGATTTCTGCTTTCTGATAATGACAATGTATTATAAATATCCCCCTTTAAAAATATTGGATTAATTGTTGTTGTTTTTAAATTAACACCACTAAGATAGAAAGTGGAAGAAGAAAAGTAATAATAATATTTAAAACCAACCATTAACTAACTAACTAACTTTCTTTGGGATTGTAAAGAAATTATAATAGTAATTATATCATTCAAAATATTCATTTTTAGAATAAAAGTTAGCTTAAGCTTCAACTTTTCAAGCTAGATTATATGATAAAATCATAGGATTAAGATGAAATGCCCTCAGTCATTCTATTTCCTTAAACTAGAAAAAAGAAGGAATTCTTTATCGCTTTCTTCTTTTTTGATATGAAACATATAGAGTAAAACCAATCTGCCTCGTTTTCGCTTTCAATTTTGAGTGATTAATCTAGTCAAGTATAAGTCAGATCTTAATCTATCAGAAATTGAATGCTTTACTACAATTTAAGAAAAAATTATATTTAATTATTATGATGGAGCATCAATTTAAAAATTAATAATTTGCTACTCTTTTCCTGCTTAATGAATTGATTTCAAAATATTATCCCCAGTCATACCAACAAATTTTATTGAGATGTTATCTTGTAAATAATCAATTACTTTTAATTATTAATTTCAAAATTTATTTAGTTTTCCTTAATTGCTTTTATACTTGCATTGGTTTCTCTATTAAAAAATTGATAGCAAACAATAAATCAAGTTTGATTTCATAAACTGCGGGGAAGTGAAGCAAATAAGATATAATTAATTTCGAACCGCTATATCGATTGGAAATATTTATTTTAAATCTCCTGCTAAAGATTTTTAGGGCAAATTATAATTTTATAACAACTTTAGAAAGTAAGGTTGCCTGTTTGCTTATAGAGAGAATTATTTCATTTTGTTGTATCCAAACTTTTGTATTTCAAAGGCTAGCTATAAAAATAAATAAGATTAGTAAAGATCAATAAATACTGGCAACTATTTACAGTTAGCTTTATTTACTATAAAAATACAAACTTTATTTATTTTTTACGTTTATTCAATTTTAGGAGAATTAAAATATTCAATTAACTAAATGGAGTTACTCAAAAGAAGTTATTTTAATTCAAAGTATTTTCTTCTCCTAAACTGAACTCCACTTTTCAAAATTAATTCACTCGAATTAAACATCCACGATAAAAATTAATTGAAACATGTGTGATAGAGATTTATTCGTTCCTCCCGCCGAAAATTAAAGGAAGCTTGTTAATTGACAAATTTGACAAATATTCCGATTTATTGCATCTATACATGAAAGCTGTAATTGAATCTTGAAGGTTTATTTTTTTAAAATAACCTTAATTTTTACAAAATCCTTTCAACGTTTTTTATAAATTTTTTACTATTTTATTTTCAACTTTCTATTGTATCCTAGTGAGATCTAGGTCTATTAAGGCTGTTTAGTTAATGAAGTTTCATTCGCTAAAGTAATATTTGAATTGTAAAAGAAAAATATTTGTTTCAATGTTGAATTGAAATTATAATAGATAAGAATTAGAAGAGAAAGAGCATTGAAAAATTAAAAAAAATAAAGGGATTTTATTTAGATGAAAGTATTTGTTTGAAAAGATCAAGAATATTTTATTATTTCTTGATTGTAGATGGTAGTATTAGTAGAGTGAAGACAGTGAGATAAATAATGAATAAATGATGATATACATATTGAATTTGAAAAATAGTTTAAAAAGGGTTTTTTTGTAATTTATTAGAGTGAGTCTGTTTATTATTAGTAAGTAAGTTGTTTGTTAATAGAGATAGAGAGAGAGATTCAGTAATAGTTTTTTGTATACAGTAAATTTTGTCAGATAATTATTATATTCTTATTGCATTTGTTTGCATGAGTAGGTAATCTGTTATTAGAAGTGAGTGTGTGTATTTGACATTTTAATGATTCTAGAAATAATTTAAGAAGAATTTTTAATCCTTGACAGCTAGACAAAGACAAGCTGCTTCGTATTTGAAATAGAAAAAATAAAAATTATTATTTATTTAAATTTAATCCTATTTCATAACTCTATTCTTCTATTCTTCTTAGTTAGAATAAAAGTATTTCTTGAATTTCATTATATCAATTTTATTTAACAAATGAAATATTTTTATTATTCCCGTGAGTCTGATAGTTTAATTTTATAGAGAGAGATTATCTCTTTACATATAGAGTTGTTTAAAGGATAGATGAGACTTATTAGATAAAATTTATCAGCAGATCAATCAATTCAAATATTATAATTTGTAGCTTATGTTGTTTCTGTGAGGGAGATTTTATTACGGGTTTGGCTTCTTTCGAAATAAGTAGTGAATTTTTCTTCTTATTTCTTTAATTCGTTGTATACAATTTCAAAGTCATTGTGATTTTAAACACCGTATCTTTATCCCATAGAGATTAGCTTTTAATGAGAAGCTTTAACTTAATTCAATTGTTTGACAATACGAGAGAAATTAGAGCGGACACGATTGATTTTTTCAATTAGGATTTGGTAGTGAGCGGGTTGAGCAAGAGCTTTCTTTTCAATTTCACTAAGCATTTACATCTCTTAGTAGTAGGTCTAATCGCTCCAGTCATTTTTATTTTCATTTAATGAACTACCCTTAGAAAAGTATAAATTGCTAAGAGTTTATTCTTGTTTCTTTTGACTGGAAATTAAATTATTAAGGTGAACTCTTTATTTGTAAAGTTCTTATTCAATTCTAATATATTCCTTCAATAATTAACTGGATTCTTGTAAGAAAGGTTTGGATTCGAGGGGGTTGGCAAATTTGGGAGATCTTTGACCAGGTTTATCATTAACACAGCCCATGATTTATTAAATAGTAGGTTTATAAGTAGTTAAAAATTTAATGAGGTAGAGTTAGTGTTTTTAATTTGTCTTTAGAAATAAAAATGAGGGAAATCACTTTTTCTTTAATCTCTTTATGAAATCGAGAGATTATTTACTTTAAATTATGAAGTGATTTGGGTTTTTTTGTTTTTTTTTCTTTTTTGATTTGTTTTTTGTTTATTTTGATTATTTTATAATTGTTGTGAATCTTTGTTGGTTTTAATTGAAATCTTTAATCTTCACAAAAACGAACTTGAATTATGTCTTTCTCAAGGTAAATAGTAAAGAAAAATCAAAGTCACTCCTAAATTAAAAGATCCTCAAGTAATCTCAAAAAGATAAAAATCACAATTATTTTTGTACATACCCCTTCGGTCTATCTTTCATCAATCTCTTCTAATTAATTTATAATTACAATTTTATATTCAAATTAATGTAAAAGAAATAAGTTTTCTCTTTAAAGCCAGAATAATTCAGAATCCTTTTTCCATATTTTAACTAATGGATTTGTATTTTAATCCTAGCTATATATATTTAAGCTTGCTCCTTCTAAGATTAGCACACAAAGTAACTCATAAAAGGTCAGTAGAAAATTTTGAGAGGGTTTCGGGGCGATTCAAGCTAGAATTCATTAGTAGAAATGGCAATTAGTACGCTTATATATTGAAGTAAGCATTCTTTGTAAAAAAACATACTACATAAAAAAATTTAATAAATATTGAAATTGAAAATAAAACAAAATGAAAATTAATTAATTAATTTACTTCTCTCTTTATTTTGACATTAGCTTCTTTCTTTGAACCTTCTCTACTACTGGGGAATAACCAAGTTTGATTAAAATTTGTTGGAAAATTTCATTCTTTTTTCAAATAATTTTGGTAAATTATAAACTCTTTTACTCAATCCTACTCATTATAATGCATAATTTATTTGGCCTATTAAGTATATCGATTAAATTCATTTAAAATTCTCTTTCTTTTTTTATTCGTTTATTCCCTTCTATTCCTCATTGAAGTAATTAGAAATTTAGGTTCCATTCTATACACCATAATTACATTTAACAGTACTCTCACCCAGCCAAATAGATTACAATTTTTAATCCACATCTTCTCGATAGCTCGCTCCTGAGTTTTCTATTTTAATTCATGTTCATTTTAAAAAATATTTAGAGTATTTTAAAACTATATATTCTCATTTTTCTGATATTAAAATTATTCATTGGTATCACAAAATATCTTTAATTTTTAAAATAAAAATTTCAAGCATTTTAATAACTATAAATAATCAGCAAGATTCTAGGATTAAACTGCATTCTCACTGGATCAGCCTGAAAAAATAATAATCAATATTTATAATTTATCCAGTCGTTCACCCATCTTAAAGATAGGATTATAATCAGGGTGAGTTATCAATCGTCATAACAAGCTTTTAAAGGAGAGATTATTTATAAATGTGGCTTAGAAAAGTGAAATAATAAATATCTTCATGTTGATAATTTGGATAAAGCAATTCTCAAATAAAAATTGAACAAATATAAGTTAAATTTTATTAATTTTGATAATTTTAACGAGCTAATTTGCTCTTTCTTGGCTTTAATCTGATTTAATAAATAATAGCTTACATTACATATATGCTTAACTTTTTCAAGAATAGCATTAGCCTAAATACCATCAAATTAGCATTAATAATAAAAGGATGAATTCATATTTTTAGTATTCTGACTAAATTTATTGCATCATTATTCCACCAATATTAGCAATTGTAACACTATCACATAATCTTGAGATATATCAGATCACATTCATCTAATTTAATTTAATAAAACTCATTTCTATTAATGGATAAACTCAATATTTCTATGATAGGATTTTTACAGGTGGTAGTATATTGACAGATTGGCTTATTAAATTTATAAATGGGGAAAATATAAGAAAGACTGAATTGAGTAAGATAAAGATTATGTAATTATAAATAATTTCAAATTAAAATAAAATGCTAAGATATCTCTTGATATGTGATCAAAAAAGCAATAACTTTGGCTAACAACCAACAACTAACAACATCAAATGAACACATTCTTGGTTATAGTAAACTATATTTAATTGAAATGAAATTTTAATTCATTAATTAAATAATGGAGAGAATTTAATGTAAAACCAACGAATCACTAAAGAAAAACTTAATCGACTATTCCCTGATCTCCTGTGTTACACTGATTGTCAAAGTAAATCAAATAAATTATCATATCTATCTTAAAAGGATATTATAAAATCTGCTCTTTACTTATTCTGCATGTATCTATTTAACTTACTGACTCATTTTTATATTACTCATAGATTTTTGTAATGAATAAAAGTAATAGAATTATTGGAATTTGTTAAATAATCTAGACTCCCGCTGCTTTATATTATTCTGCTATTACTCAACGGCGATGTAATTCAGAAAAAGGATTATTTGCATTTGTTTTATTTAAAATTTTAATTACGAATATATTTACTATTTTAATTACGAATATATTTACTGTGGTTTCTCTTTTAAAAAATTTCACTTCATTTTTTTATGTTTAATCAAAGAATTTAATAGACAAGAGACCTACCCTAAATTAAAAAATTAAAAGAATGTATGGATGCTAATATAGTATAATTTAATAAGCCGCCAGAGACCAAAAACCTTTGAATAAATAAATAAATAGCTTTGTGTAAGTTAATTATACATTTTTAATTAGTTTAAATATTTTTAAATAAATGTTCAGCTAGTACTTCAATTGAGTGTGGACAGTTAGATTCTTCATAAGATGCTAATTGCAGCATAATAAAAAATATAGCAGGCAAGAAGACAAGAAACAGAATAGAAAATAAAGCTTTGCTATTTATGTAAAATTCTGATCAAATGGAGTAATAAATAGGAGTTTACTTGGTGAAATAAATTAAGAGGCATATTTATGTATTTATGCAAATGTTTATTAACTTAACCGAGCAAAAAAATGATTCTGATGTAGTAATATTATTTCAAAATAATATGAAATAGAATTAATATATCAGAGTTTTGGGTTAGTAAAGGATGTATATTTCATAGGCTCTGTATTATTTATATGTTTGATGAACTGATCAAAGGGAAATTTTGAAATAGAAGAATTACTTATTACTAAGTATTTATCCACTCACTTCTGAAATTTCAGTATATTTAAACAAAATACCTCTTTAATTGGGTGGTTTTTTAATGTATCAATATTTATAATAGTTAGATTAAAAGATTTGATATTTTTCTTAAACGAAAACAGTTGGTAATAGCTGTTATTTTATATTTATTACTTCTCTTCTTTAAAATCAGAATACATTTGCTAATTACTCACATAACTATCAACTATAATCAACTCAATTTTACATGAGCTAACAATAAACTTACTAAAATGTAATTCAACTTTCATCTCTGTCTCTCTTCACCTCTTCTCGGGTTATTTATTAGAAGCTGTTCTTAATAGAAAGGATAAATTTAAATTTTATTGTTTTGATGGCTGGCCTAAGCTGGCATTCTTGAAAAAATTGGATGGCTGGTAGCTACTTAGAAGGAAGTATAATTTGCGAAAACATATTTTTTAAAGATTATTAAATATTGGAAATGTAAACAAATAAAGTTTAATGATAAAAAATGTGTGATACCAATTTCATAAATTCGCAAATTTGACTGATTAGATTAACAATTTTTTATGAATTTCAATCCCCATATTCTATAAGCTATTAATAAATTAATCCATGGTGAAAGATTGATGACAGACAATACAAACAGAGATAGGATCGATAACTTTCGTATTTTATTACTGTAAGTTATTTTTAAATTCACAGGATATTTATTAATCACTCATAAATAATGATAAATTTGATTTTTTTTTTCATACCTTTATTACTACTTGTAAGCTCTCTCGTCAGGCAATAATTTACAATTATTTAAATTTGTTGTTATACTAATAATTTTATATGTTATTCGATAATTTATCAGAATTTGTGCAATCAAAATCAGATGTTATTCTGAATTTCCTTCAATTTTGTATTTTTTTTCTTTAAGACATTATGACTCTTGAATTGCTGGGCATGTATTAAATCTAAGAATAGACTCAGAAAAAAAAAGAAGGTAATAGATTCAAAAAAAACATTACATAAATAATCTTGTCAATTCTATTTAACAGATTAAATTTTTTCAGTCAAAATACACTAGATGCTACTTTGTAGTATAAAGCTTATAGTTAGAAATTTTCCTGTAATAATATTTACGTGGCAAGATGTTATTTTTTGACATCAAAACTTATTAAAAGCTGAGGAATAACTTCGCTTTGTCTTACATAATTAATTTGTTTGATTTCTACAAGAGATTAAGTAAATCTTATTACAAAAGAACACTTTGTTTTAGTTATTTTTGATTTTAAGAGGCACTATATCTGAAAACATGGTTTACTTTCTAGTTCATTGGATTTGTTTAATTCCCCGCTCATAAAATAATAAAGTAACTTTGATCAATTTAGGTGAAGGATTATTAATAGAAAATTGATAGGATACAAAAAATACAATATTTTTAAATGTATATCCCAATTTATTTTTCTAATTAATATTTGGCATGCAATTACTCAAAACTACGGTGATCTTTGCACCCCATAAATATTAATTATTACTATATATTTAAAAAAGATTATTATAAAATCAGATTTATATCAAATTCATTACAAATATTGCAATCTAAAATATACATGTTCCATTAATTTATTGATTGATTGATTGATAGATTGATAGTCTCATAACAAATAAATCAATCAAAAAGTGTTAACTTTCTAAGAACTCGTGTCAATCCTTATTTTTAAATGCTTAAACCTAGATCATTCAAGATGATTTATGTAGATTTTGACATATCTATCTTTATTTGAAATAATGGATGAAATTAAAGGATCTATTTTTGTAGTTTATGTAATTTCTTAGAGTAAAGCCTTGATAATTATTATTCTTGATTTTCTTTATTAATTCTAGAAGGCTTTTTTGGTATAGGCAGACGTATTTTAAATTTATCTTTACTCACTTCCATAGCAGATACAAATTCTTTAATTAAATTATTATCAAGCTCAAGACCTCTTATCTATTCTAAAATTTTATTCGAGGCTGATAATTATTTTATGTTAAGCTTAAGCATATAAATTTTAAGAAGAGATTCTTCTTACTAAGAGGATTTACCTGAAATCAATAGAAAATTTAACATGAATCCTTTTAGTTTACTGATAAAAATTATGAATTTATTATAATAAAGAAAGAAAATATCTTATGATTTGAAGGTATTTCTTTCAAGATAAATTAAAGAAACGAAGTATGTATGGTTGAGGGAAAAAAAGATTTTAGTTGAAATCTGATTAAAATGTGGTTAGTAAATACGAGTAAAAGTTGAAATTTATTTATCTTTATTTAAGAAAAAATAAAATGCTTAAGGAAACTTTCTTTCTCTAAGTTATTTTGATTGAACAAAGTTTATACCCACTAGAATACATAAATTAATTAAACTTCTAAATGAAATTTATTGGAGTTTCTTGCTGCTTCTTGAATAGGTAACTGAAAGTGTAGATATTTTTCTTTCTCAGTAAAAACAATCTATTTTCTTTAATAAACGTGAATGTTTAAGAAATTCGAATCAACGATACCCTTATTTAGAAAGTAATTTAATAGAAAAGAAAGAAGTAATTTGGAATTATCTTAATTGATTAAAGTATGTAATTGAATTTAAATATTACTTAAATTACCTTAATTTTCTTTCTTCTTATATTTTGTATTAAAAAACACTCGATTTACTCTTTATCGCAGTCAAAATATTATTTTATTATAAGCTTTTTTTATTATTAATTTCCATTTTATCCATATAGTACTCAAACAATTTTAAAGATCCTTCGTTAGTTTAGATAAAATATTAATCAATATTATTTACAGTACCTGATAATATTCTATAATTATTAAAAGATATGAATTAATTAATATTTTCATTATAAAAAAGAATAATCTTGAATGCATATTTTATAAAAATTTAATAACATTATTATTTGTCATAAGTAGGTATGTGTGTATGTACGTATGTAGTGAGAATTGTAATTCCAAACTCATTAAAGGTCAATTAAATAATTGAGTTATCTTAAAATAGATAGATAGATTTTCTTTTCCTATGCTAACTAATTAATTTATCATGTTCTAGCATATAAATTCTTTCTTTAATGCATGCTATAAAGTATAGATAGACTCTCCCTTAATAAGCATTATTTATTAAAAGTAATCCCAAGCTAGTAAAAGAATAAATATCCCTAAAATTTTTCTATTATTTTTACTGGGTGAAATTTTCCTACAATTTTACCTTGTTATTAGTGATAATACTTATTTATCCTTGCTCATAGCGAAAATAAGGTGGGTGTTGTTGGATTTTAAGAAAATATTTAAAATTCTTAACCCTCCTTTTTTTTCACAATGCTAGGAATGCTTATTTTTATAAAATACACTTCTTCAAAATCCTTTATTTATGTATGATATTCTAAGATTAAAATTGATGGTTATTTTTCAATTAAATTCTATTTTAAATTTATTTCTTAGTTTATGGAAATGAATAGGGTAGGAGTTGATGCTATTGGGTGCTTTTTCTTCACTAATTGGAATCTAAATTAACAATCGGTATTATCCCTCCGTTTGGAGAACAAATAGTTCATTAAAAGGCTATATTTAATAGTGTAATCAATCTTCTAAAATTATAAAAGTCAGTTTGTTGCTCAGAAATAAACAAAAAAATCATCCTCCTAAATTTAATTTTTTAGATTTGTGATAGGATTATATAAAAAGCTTACAATAATTTATTAATTTTTACTTGAGAATTTTACATTTTTATAGCTGAATTAGTGAGAATCGAGATTTGAGCATAATTCTTATTATATGTATATTCTTTTTATCTATCTTTAACTATATTTATCCCAAAGTCAGCACGTATTTTAAAGGAAAAAAAGAAACCAATTTTCCTGTAAAAACAAAAGTACTTTTAAACTATGGTAATCGGTCATATCTAGGAAGCTCTTCACTGTTAAATCATTTATTATTTTGCAAATAAAGAAATAAATACAAAGATTTTTTATTTTTACCAATTAGTAGTCTCAATTTGTAACAGAAATTATACTTATAATTGTACTAGTCGGTAATTATTTATTGTAAATTTGTTTATTAGAAAGTTGTAAAGAGAATTTGGCATTAGAGATAATCAAAAGTTTTATAGGGAAGTATCATAATTTTGTTCATTCTTAAATTTTATAATTTTTGTTTACATTAGGTTTTAATATTTGTAAGAATGAATCTCCAAGCTTACAATTATATCCCCTTAAATAAAAAAATGAGAGGCTGAATTCAATTTTTATAAAAGATAAAATTTATTTAGGAGATTTCAAAATTCATCATTTGATTAATTAATATAAAATGTACGCATGAATGTAGAAATATTCAAGGCCTATCCTATCTATCTATCTTCTTATTTAACTTTCTTTTAATATTAAATTAATAATTATAAAATGTAATCTCACAATTTCAAAAACTAAGAATATTTGGTTGGATATTCCTATTCTCTTACTTCACAATAATATTTGGTGAAAATTAATGTTGTAAATTCAAAAATACCATTCAAAATAAATAAAAAATTCCCCTTATTTTACATCTGTTGTAAGAATAAAATTATCTTTTTTTCTAAATTTTACTAAGATTATCTTTCAAACAATCATTCTTTTGAGATGTCAATCAATTAGTTTATTCACTAGGTCATAAATCAAGTAAAGTTAAGCTTTTTCTCAATTTGGTGAATATAATTATTGAGAATCTTCTCTATTATTACAGAGTCCAGCTTACAATAATCAAGACCACCTAATAATGATGCAAAAATCAATACAGTTTTTATTATCAGATAGATCTAATGTTAATTTTTGGGTAAAAGAAATACCTTTCTCATCTTAACTAACATTTTCTAATATTAGTAAATTAAGATTTAACTAAAATTGAGTCTATTGTGCAAATAGGTGGGAAAATTCAAAATTCAAAATTATAATGTTAAGGCATTCTATTTTGTGATTTTTGTATGTAAGTAATAAAAGAATCACTAAAGAAAGCTTGAAAATATTTGATATTTATTTTAACAAAAAGGTTGAAGAATAAAAGTTGATTATTGATAAAATTTCTTTTATTATTGAATTGAGAAAATGAAAGATCTTTCTTTACAATTTTGCTGTTCTATTTAAACCTTAAAAGATGTAAACATGCAAAAATAATAAAATATAAATCAAATTTTATTTTTCTATCATGAAAATAAATTGCTTTTTAAATCTTTTATAAATGGAGTACATTACTTCTGAGAAGATATCTTTCAATTTAAAATTAAACATGAATAACTACTAATTTCTATCAGCTAAATTTCTCTAAATTCTATTTTTAAAATAATAATTAATAATCTTTTTTGTTTATTTTATACCAATATTTTATTTTAAAGTATTTAAATTTTATAAATAAAAATATAATATTTTATATTTGTATCATGGGATATTTTAAAAATAATAATTGATACATTTTATTTTATTACAAGATTTCCCTTAAAATTATATTTATTATGTTCAACCAAACTCAATTTTGCTAAGAAATTAAAGCCTAAAGCCTGCTAAATAGATACGTAGATAGATACATTAGAAAACTTGTCTGCTATTATAATAAATTAATAAACAATATCTTTACTGAAAAAGTGTCTGTTTATTTTTAAAATTTGATTTAATGGTCAGGTAGAATTCGCGGAATTCTGATATTAATTTATTAGATTAATAAGTTTTGAGCAAAATCAAATTCTAAAGTAAAAAAGAAATATACTTAGTTAGTAGAAGAATCACTATTAAAGGAAATAAAGCAGGGCAAGTTAGTAGGGTAAATTACATTAGAGTTATGATTTTTATCTGATATACTTTATTTGATATAATTGGTGTAATTCCTTTTTCATTTCTCTAAAGTTAAAAAAGAGAATCAACCATAGATGGAAATATCAGTTGTGAGATAAGATTTAGAGATGCAGGATAATATTTCACTAGAAGATGGATAGTTAAGTTGTGATAATCTAGATGATATCAAAGATAATAAAACTCTCTTGCCAAGTTAGAATAACAATAGTATTGAAGAAGAGAAAGAATGTGAGGAAGATGAGCCTAAAAGCTTTGTCTTTGAAGAAATCAATTCTGAAAGAATGCAATAGATTCTTAATGATAAGAAGGATGAAAAATCATAATAAGAACCAGAGAAGAAAAAATCAGAATAATAAGATGTTCCTATGAGGTAAAAATCAATAATAAATGAAACATAAGCTGATGGAGATGAATCAAAACCTTTAAGATAAAATACTTCTAGTGGAGGCTGGGGGAATAATGATTAAAACACTTCTACCAGCAACACAACTACTAATTTTTCTTCAAACTTTAGTGGATAGGAAGGTTAAACTAAAAAAGAAAATGAACCTTTAACCACTAAAAACGAAGATACCTCAAAAGGGTGGGGTTCTTAGTCTGGTACAGAAAATAACACATAATCTACTACATCTGGAGGATGGGGCTCTTAATCAAATACCAATAATACATCTTCTACTACTACAACTTCTACTAATAGTGGTGGTTGGGGTTCAACAAATAATAATACTTCTTCTGAAAATGGATAGGAATCTAGCTCAAATACCGAAGGAGGTTGGGGAAATTCTTCTACCAGCACTGGATGGGGTGGTTCTTCTTCAGGAGGAGATGGAAATAACAATAATTAAGGAGGAAATAGATTCAATAGAAACAATAACAATAATGGTGGCTAAAGGAGATTTGACAGAAATAATGGAGAATAAGGAGGTGATAATAATGGAGGCTAGAGGAGATTTAATAACAATAGAAACTTTAATAAAGACGGAGAAAATAATAATGGAAATAATGGAGAATAAGGAGGAGATAATAATGGAGGCTAGAGAAGATTTAATAATAATAGAAACTTTAATAAAGATGGAGAAAATAATGGAGGTGGAGGTGGTTGGAACCGTAATAATAATAATAATAATAGAAATGGAGGAGATCGCAACAATAATGGTGGATTCCAAAATAGAAACAATAATAATTTTAACAAAACAAACTCGAATGATGGAGGAAATAGTGGTTGGGGAGGAGCAGGAAAGAATAACTCCTCAAATGAAACCTCTACTAATAATACTTCTAATGGAGGATGGGGTTCCACATCTAATGACTCTTAAACTACCACTACCTAATCTGGAGGTTGGGGATCTACTTCTACTACTAATGATACCTAAAAAGAGTAAGGATAAGGTGGTTGGGGATCTTAATAGAAAGAAACCAAACAGGAAACTGGATCTGGAGGAGGAGGTTGGGGATCAACATCTAGTGAAACGAAAAAAGAATCTGAATCAAGTGGAGGAGGAGGAGGATGGGGTACTTCTACGAATGAAACAGCTGGAGGTACTTGGGGATCTTCTAACGATGCTTCATCTACTGCTAACAATAGTTAGTAATCTTTTGGAGGAGGGGGTAGTAGTGGTGGATGGGGTTCATCATCTACTTCTAATAATAACAATGATGAAAATAGATAGTTTAAAAACAACAACAATAATAACCGCTAAGGTGGAGGAAGAGCTTGGGGTTAAAATAGAGGCTAACAAGATGGAGGTAGATAAGGAGGCAATGGCAATAACGGCGGTGGTAGTTGGGGTAATTCTAAATTAGCCTAATAACAAAAGACTACAAATAATGAATCTTCTAGTGATGGATGGGGTAGCAGTAATAATACTAATACAACAACTGCCTCTTCAGGATGGGGAAACTCTAGTTAAACCACTGATGACACTACATAATCTGGAGGAGGTGGTTGGGGATCTACAGCATCTAATAACAATACTAGCACTCCTGGCGGATTTGGAGGAGGTGGTGGAGGAGGAAAGAAGTGGGGATCCTCAGAAAATTAAGGAGAAAATAAAAGACCTTATGGTGAAAGAAAAGAAGGAGGAGGTTCATGGAATAATAAAGGAGATGGAAATAATAGAAATTAAGGAGGAGATAGATAGAATTTCAGGGGGAATAATAATAGAAATAATAATAATTCATCTTTTGGAAATGAAAATTAGTAAAAAAGTAGCTCAGGAGATGGAGGATGGAATAATTCTTCTGATAATACTACAGTAAGTGGTGGAGGAGGATGGGGAACATCTTCAGAAGTGAAAGAAACAACACCTGTTGCATCTTCTTGGAATAATAGTACTATAAGTGAATAACCAACAACAACAGCCAGTGAGAGTAAGATTCTTACGAAGAGATCCCACAACGATCCAAGATTATAAGAAAAAAAAATAGGAAATTAAATTGTTAACGTTGATGATATGCCTGAAACTGAAATATAAGAAAGAATTTTTGGAACTAAAAGATTGAAAAAAAATGATGAAAATCTAGATGAGTTTTAGTTAAAAAAGCCAGAAATTATTGATTTAGAATAAGATGATGAGAACTGTTTTGTCAGATTTTCACCATCTTTTGATAAAGACAAAGATAAGGAATACCAGCCTAATGGGATTGAGAGTAATGAAGAAATCTATGAAGGCTCGATAAGCAAACTCATAAAGAAGACAAGAAATATTGATATCGAAGATGAAGATGACGAAATTATAGATATTGAGATTAACCCAAAGTAAATGAAAGAAAGTCAAATCAAGAAATATAAAACCTATTCTGCCTTTTTCACAAAATATTATGAATATTTCTGTCCCAAGAGAAACTCTATTCTTGAAGAAATGGTACAACAACCTACACCCTACAACGTATATTTTTTAATAATTTGAGAAAATAATTAAATTATCTTTACATTTAAAAGCTTTACAATGATAGATTAATATATGTACTCCCCGAGGAATCTAAACGCCATAATCTTTTGATTCAGTTAAATACATACATGAAGTATGAAGAATTTAGATTCTTACCTCTTATTACCACTCGTAGATCTAACTAAACAGAGCTTGGATTTTTAGATTATGAAACTGCTATTGATTCAATCAAAAATGTATAAATAGTTCTTTTAAAATTAATAAAATAATTTTTACATTTGAAAAATAAATCTTAAACATTACTCCCCATGTTTTCAATTATAAATGATTTTTCAATTTCAAATTAGATCCAAATATAAGAGACAAAAGAAAGAAAAACAATTTTCCCATGCTGGGTAGAAGCCTCTATTCCAAACTAGCACATGCAGCTAAACAAATTAGCAAATTACTTATTGGATAAAAATATGGTTGCAGGATTCAATTACACTAATCATGCTACAATCAATTTGATGCATATTAAATAAGTATTCCCTGACATTGATGAAATTAATCTTCCTGAATAATCAGAAAATCAAAAAACATCTCTTATCTGTTTGAATACACTCGAAGCTAGTATCTATGACTCTTTCTGTTAAAAAATAATTGCCTATGAATGAAGAAGAATGGTTATTTAATTTTATAAAAATAAGAGTCAAGGTTAATATAATAAAGACTTTTATAGAGGTTAAAGAATAATCCTAATATATGCTAAATTAGATACATTTAATTAAATTGTGTAAAGATTTCTTTGTTTTTATGTCTGTGTATTGAAATTAAATTTCTTTCAATAACCAATCAATCGTTTAGATTTTTTTGTATTTTCTGATATCTTCCTTTTAAATATCAAAAATTAATCCTTTAAAATATCTTTTAATAGTAACAATTTGTTTGGATGGTTGTGGCTTTAATTTTAACAGAAAAATTCTTTAAGATTTTGATTTAAAGTAAATTATCAAATTATAAAATCATGTAATTTCTATCAAAATTGAGAAGAAAAGCTAAATATTTGTGTTAGCTTTGCTATCAAAAATTATAGTAGTCAGATTGATTTTTTGAATATAAGATAGGATTATTTATTTTACCAATATTTCCTTTTTCTTTTTTTAAAGTCATTTAATTTAATTGATTCTTTGATTGATTAAAAATACAAGATTTAAGTATTGTTTGTGCAAAGGATCTTTTTTTACAGTTTAAAAGATAATCTATGACTTCAAAAGCTGACAAAAGAGAGGCAACAACAATAGAAAATACATTCGCAACAGCTACACCTTCTTATGGATTATTTTTTAGTAGATTGGTCAATAAAATCTCTGGTAGAGGAATCCTTGTGAATAAAGTAAGTTATCATCTTAAAACTTAAAATAATGTTTGATAGTTAATGATCTTTTCTTATAATAAAGAGAATATTATAGCTAGATTAAGGATAGCTTAAATACTTTAATTACAATAAAAACTTTGTTGAAGATACTTAAGTAGTAGGAAAGTATAAATAAGGAATAAATGTAATAGATATTGAGTCAGAAACTATAACTACTAAAAAGAAAAATAGAATTCTCATTGAATTTGAAAAGAAATCATTATTTGATGAGACAAATAAATCAAAATTTAATGCAAAAGATAAAGAATAAATTGGAAAATGGGAATTTATATGTGAAAAATAAGAATAGGCAGAGTTTATTGTGTAGAAAATAAAAGAAGCTAAGATGAACATTAGGGAAGAATAAAATGCTTAAAAGCTAAATTAATATGCTACAAAGCAATAATAAAAAGAGTCTCCATCAGCTCTCAACAATTACAACACAAATTAAAAGGAATCAATAGCTAATTTCTTGAGATCAAACACTTAATAGCTATTAAATGAGGAGGATGAGGAAGACGATGATAATAACGAAAGCAGAGAATAAAGCTAGAATGATTTAAAGTTAAAAATAAAGAATTATGTTAATGATGAGAAAAATTATTCTCCAAAAAGAGGAAATGAATCCCCTTCTAAGAGTTCTTCAGTAATGAAACTTAACTCCTAATCAAGTTAAAAGGGCTCTCTAAATCAACTTCCCTAAGTTGATTAGTAACCTGCTTAGAAGAAAGAAAATTAAATTGCAAACTAAATTAATAAACTCACCAGTTTTAAGGGGTAAAGATAGAGTATCTTGCAAATTAACAACAATAATGAAAAAGGTAAAAATAGATTTGTCAACAAATAATCAGGCAATACAGTAAAAATTGTTAGATTGATCACCCATATAAAATGGGTGCCTTTATAAATATTAAAAACTGTACAATCATTTTGAGACCCTCTATAAATGTTATAAACTGGGCAATCATTTTGAGATGAATTTGTGACCAATTTAATAGATTTTACTGCATTACTAATTAAAAATATTTTATCAAAATAATAATAAGATTGAGTAAATGAATTAAATAGATAAATAGAATTATTTCATCCTATTACTTATAAATTTATTTTTTATTAATAAATAATATCATTAGACAGTTTAGCTCACATTCCTCAGATTGATTCTTATTAAAAACCTAGTAATGATGTCTTCAAAATAAATATTGAGAAGGTTTAAAATACTTCGTCATCTTCAGATAATGATTCTGAAGAAGAGAAGGATATTGCCTCACCAATGTTGGATATGAAAAGAAAGTTCCAAAGAACTGGTGGAAGCTTACCTCCAGTATTTAATGGTTTAATACCACCTCAGTAACAATTACAACTATAGCAGTTATAATCCTAGCCAATATTATAAGAGTCAAATAGTTAGAGAGAGCTTTCAAACGTTTCTTCTACACCAGCTCTAAGAAGTGCTGCTTCAACATAAGTAAGCTCAAATCTCTATGATGGTAGTATGACTACTGCACATAGATCTCATACAAAATAGAATACTATGATTCCTATGAAGAGTGATTCCTCGATTGGATCATTTTTTGGAGGAACTCCATTTTAGAGAACGAGAAATATGAAATAAAACACTACTATTGGAATATTTCCAATGAGTGAGAGTCAATTAAGAGATAACTCAGAAAAATCTTTAGTTAGAAGAAATGCAGAAAATAGTCATGAGTTTAGGTAAATTTTGGATTATTAAAAGGATAATTAAGGCTATTATTTTAATATAGATACCATAATTTTTTGGAAACCAGTTTAAGAGGAGCGTAATTAGAGGAACAAATAAAAGAGGGAATAAAACTGTTTTTATATCTAGGGTAATTTAAAGAAAAAGCTATTAGAGCTGCAAAATCATTAATTGAGGATTTAATGTTACCAAAACCAAAATATGAACCTAGATTTAAATGTATGACAGCTATACCTGATTTGGAGAAAGCTCGAGATGCTTAAAGTAGTTAAAATATTAAGAGTTAAAGTCCTTCAAAAAAGAATTAAGGTCTGATTAAAGAATAATTTTAATGGGATCCTAATAAAGAGCCCGAGGAAGATGATATGTATTATATTCCTGAAGAGAATATGATAGCTAAAGTTTTTTATACAAAGATAGTGAATATTAATCCGACTGATCTAGCAGATTAAATTTAGTTTAACAAAGAGGATGGAGTAGATTATCATGATTCCTCTAGTAGTAAATATGGCGGAGACCAGTTCAGAATATTAAAGCACATTAGTAATAGTTACATAAAAATTAGAAAATATGATTCTTCTTATTCTTTAAGAGTGCCTCTCTCTATTCTTGTTGAATACCTAGGATTCAAAGTACTCATCTATGCAAGGCCTCAATACGAAAAAAATATAGTTTATGGTCCTATTATTAATGAGAAGGATGGCATATTCTAGGAATATAAAAAAATCTAAAAATATGAGTAAAAGATTTAAGAAGATGCTGAAAAGCTAAGAAAAAGACTTAGAATAAAGCAACATTATTTTGGCTGGAAGCATGATGAGCCTATTGAGTGCATACTTACATTTGAAACAGAAGTAAGTTTATTCCTTTTTAATTCTAATTAAAAATTAACTCAAAATATCATAATTATTATGTGGATTGTAATATATTTTTTGTTATAAAATAATGAAAAGATTCATAAATCAGCAGGAGATAGATCTACGAAAATAAATTTGATAAAATACAAGAAAGATACTATTTTAATAGATCAAGATAAAGAAGAAGATTAATTCTATATAGAGAAATATGATGATTTTTTCCCTATTAACACATTCTTAGATTGCTAATTTAGTCAAAATTAAATGCGTTTTCCAAGAAGACTCAGACCAGAAATTCTTCTCAAGAAGAAGAAATTTTTAAATCCTGAAGCATGCTTCTCACAAATAAAATATTTGCCTCAAGAAAACAAAGAAAACAACATTTTATAAAAGCAATAAATAAATAACTTAATAAAACTTGAAAAGTAAGATTTAAATGATATTGAAGAAGTGGAGCAGTATACTAAATATCTCTCAACAACTTAATTATTTAAATTAATTGAATAATTTGATAATCTTGATATCATTCCTTACGATTCTCATACCATAGAAGAAGCTCTCCACAGCTATGGATTAAATATCAAGTAAATTTTACTTCTTTAGCTCTTAAAATTGGATTTGTTTAAATTCTTTTTCATTTTTAATCAGATATATCTCTTATATCGCTATGCACAGCACTACTCCTTATGTAAAACTTCTCTTTGAACAGGAAATGGTTGCAAGGACTGTCAAAAAGATGATAAGAACTTATTTAGCCTAATTTACTTTTTAGAGTAGAAAAACAGGATAAGCAACAGTCAGAAGAGGGTAAATTATTTGATATTAAATTTATTAAAATAATATTTATCTTTAATCAATAGATTCATTTTTAAATTATTATTATATCAATTAGAAATGTGCTTGATACATAGACTGGAATGTTTTAACAGTAAAAGGCTTAAGATATACAAAAGAATACTATCATGAATTAAAAGAAAGCTGTATTGGATACTCTTAATTTAGTCTTTGAAAATTCTAAAGAATCTAAGTAATTCTGGTAATAAATAAATACTTAAATACTTCTGGAATATGGCTATCCGAACTAAGTTTGTCTTGGATAATTTGAGAAAGGAGGTTTGCTTAATTCAATTCATTACAACTGCACATTTTTATTAACATATGGATTGGATGTATTTGATAAAAAACAAAATGGCTACTAAAAGAAAGAATAAAATCACTTTGCTTAATAGATATTACAATAGCTTGAGCTAGTTGATGAAGATATGATAAACGAAAGAAAGAATACTATGCCTTGGAATAATAAAGGTGTTGCAAATATCTAGCCTTCGACTATTGTTGACCCTTCTATTGCTCTTAATGAATCATATGAAGATTATCCTTAAGAAATTTTGACAATTGAAGATTTTTTAGACTTTACTTGTGAGTCTAAAATGTTTGATTATAAAGATATCCCAATTTAAGTATACTCAAATCTTCAAATTCCTAGTGATCCTTAGAAATAAGTTTAAGCTATAACTATTAAAGATAAGATATCTTAGGTAAATTATTACTTAAAATATTTTAATAAAACTCTAATTTAAATTAAATTAACTAAACACTCAATTTAATCTATAAACAATAGGCTTTGATTTCTGATAACAAAGAGAGATTCTTTACTTTATTTAATATGGCAAAATCTTATTTTATGATTGGGTATTATAAAGAATGCATAGAGACTGCAAACAATTGCATTTCCTGCTTAGATGTAATAATTATTTTTACTTTATTAAAAAAATAAATTATTTATCTTTTTCTATTAAAAGTACTTCCCCTCAGTATTACTCGTAGATCCTCTTTGTCTGCTGATAAAATGTTATATCATCTTAAAAGAGAAATAAAAGGTTTAATACCTTTTTTGGAAGACTGAGGAAATAATCGATTTTAATTTAGGAAAAATGCACCCTCTTCATTGCAGTTTACTTAATATCATGTCTGTTTATTATGAATCCGTAGGATAATTCGAAGAATAGATTATTCTTATGAGAGCAAGCAGTAATCTAATATAAAGAATAGTTGGCTCTAATCACAGAAGAACTGCTTAAGGTATATTTATCATTTCTAAAAAAAATAGAAATATTATCAATTTTCATGCAAATATTAAAATTATTTTTAAAAATAACAGCTATATTCGAGTTAGCTAATATCCTTAGCGAACATGGAATGACAGCGTAAGCGATTGGTAATTATGAAAGCTCATTTTATATTTATGCAGCATTAAAAGGAGATTAAAATAAGAAAAGTGCTGATATTGGTTACAAATTAGCACTCGAGACTTTCGCATTACGTGAATTAGACAAGAGTAAGAAATTTTGTAGCTATTGTCTTCAATTTTTTGAAGGAAAAGAAAAGATTTACATATATAAGATTGTCGACTTGAAGATTTTAGTAATGAAAATCATGAAGATTTAATAAGAAAATAATTAAGAGTATGTCAAATAACTTTCAGAAATCTGGGAATACATGTACAAAAGAGAATACACTGAATTGGTGCATATATCAGAACTGCTTAAGGAATATATTTAATATTACTTGCAAACTCTGACTGAGAAAGTTAAGGTATTTTTGAGTTAATAATTCGAAAGTATCCTGAATGGGTTAATTAAAATTAATATACTAGACTCATTTTAGATAGAAGACATATAACAAAAAAGTAAATATATCATCTTAAAGGAAATAATTGAAAATAATAATAAAAATGATCCTTTAATCTTTATTGAAAGAACTTTCTTAACCTTAGCAGAAGAACAATAAAAAAACAACACTTAGGACCACTAAAACTAAAACGAAGATGAAGAGGAAGATAAAAGGATAAAAAAGAATGTCTTCAAATTCGTAAAATCTTAGTTTAATTATTAAAATTAAAGCAAAGATTAATAACCTCCCTATGGATAAAAGAATAAACCTTCAGATTAATATAACTCAAATATTGATGCTAAGGATGATGATTAAGATTTCACTATTCGTAGATATAAGTCTCTTTTTGAGCACTTGATTTGCTTAATTGGAGTATCTTTTTTTAAATCGACGTTCCTCTAAAATATAATTTGAAGATGAATTTGTTGATACATGCATACATTAATAATTTAATTAATTAATATTATAACCTTCTTTCTATTACTCTTTATTCTTTCTATTTTAACTATGTTTTATATTAAAAATACTCCTTTCTAATCATTATTTATTTCAAATTTTTCAAAACTTTTTAATAGTTTTTAATACCAAATGCTTTAGTTATCATGAAATTGCGAAAAGATCAAATCATTTTAAGTATTTTTCATTTTTTTAGCAATATTATATCACTTAATTTGGATGAATTTTCTTTAAAAGTATGTAAGTAAGGAAGATTGTCATTATTGAACAGCTGTAATTAATTTTATTTTTATGCAGTAATAAATTTTTAAAAAAGCATGAGAAATAACTCATTTTATACCAATAAAAGAGTGATTAAAAATTAGTATGTTAGTTAAATTATAATAATAATAATAAGTTAATTAAATTAAGAAAGTAGAAGTTCTCAAAATTTATCTGCTAAATTCCTAAAAGAATAAAGTAGAAATAATAACAGAGGTATTCCTTGAAATCAAATAGCTTATAAAAAAACATTTAAAGTTAAAAATCTACTAGTTATCAGCCAGCATAATAACTAAAAAGATAGATTACTAATTTATTACTTTTGTCTTTAATAATGAAGAATATTTTGTAAACAATCATTGAACCTATGGGTTAGAATGGAAAGAGCACATCATCTAAAAAGAAGAATAATAATAAAACTCAATTTCATAATTTTTTAACAGAAAGAAATTCATAAAATATTTTCGAGAATAGCTAGAAATAAGTTTATCCGACTGCCTAGAATAGATAGAATATAAGTTAAAGTTAACATTAGAACTTATTCAAGCTTAGATCACCTTCTTTAGGAGATGCTAAGTAGACGGTTTCCCAAACTACAAATACATCATATTATTAAGATTAAAGTACAACAATAAATCTCTAATCTACTTTTACTTCTCCGCAATTTAAGCAATCTAAAGGATATAATTAATCATTTCATAATTATTAACCACAATATTCGAAACAAAAAACTGCTGGAAACTCATTTTTTTAAACAGGAAAAACATTATAAACTTCTAGTAACTTTCTAAACTCGTTTTCTTTAGGAGAAACATCAGAAATATTTGATAAATAATTGTTAACATAATATACTTAATAAAATGATACAATTGGAACTAATAAAGCAATATTCCCCTAGTTAATTGACTTCGTTAACCAACCTAACGACGCAAGTATTAATCAAAAATAAGATAAATAGATCTACGATAAAAGATTAAGCATCGAATCCTTACATATAAATTAGAATTACAAGACTTAGTTATCACCTACATAAGTTAAAAAAAAAGTTTCTCCTTCTCTGCACTTTACAAATCAGACTTCTTAAGATCTACAACCTTAAAAATGTTTATTTGCAAAAAAAAGTAATGGTGTAAAAGTGGGAGAGTTATCTTTCCATTCATTTCTAATGGGAGAGAAGAATAGCTCATAAAGTAATAATAGTAAATCTATTTCTAAATTAGATTTAGCATTAAAAAAAACTCTTAGCCCAATAAGTAACTCAACGTTTTCTCTTAATGCTGCTTCTATTAATAAAGTGCTATAATAGAATAAATAAGGATTTTCTAAATAAATAGATTCTAAGTATTATAATAATACAAGTTATTAAGCCTAAACCAATTTCTCACAACCATCTTTTTTTATGTAAAGAAATCCATCAAAACATGATAGAGCTACTCTTTTAATATCAAATTAATATATTGATGAACTCAATATGATAATGATTAAATAAGCGGTAAATTCATTATTTTAATCTATTTCTTTTATCAACTTCATTTATTAAATTAGGAAAAGTTAAATCTCGAAATAAATATTTCTCCTCTGCATAGAAAGAGAAAGAATAGAAATAAGGAAGGAATGAACCCGTCTTTAGAGCAGTAAAGAATAATCTAATAAATAACAGATAGCTAAAATATTTATAATCTATGCGATACATTCATTTCTAATCTTAAAATTGACAGCATAAGCATGAATGATTTGTATTAAATTCTTAATTCTATTGAAGAAAAGGCATCAAATTGCTCAAATATATCTGTTTTTCTTACTGCAAAATATATAAAAGTAATATAATTAAAATATTTTTATGAATTAATGAGTATAATTTTTTTAGTGCTTGCTTGCTTCAATATGTAGTGATCTAGATATCTCTTTAAAAAATTGGAAAGAATACTTAAGAATTTGCAACTCCTCTTAATTGTTTTATTATAAGATTATTGGCTATAAAAACATTGCTGATATTTATAGAAGAAAAGGAAATTATGATAAATCACTAGTCTATTTAAAAAAATTGCTAAAATATTCTTGGCTCTATAATAATTCAGAATATGAAAACTATACATATGAGTAGATTTCTAAAACATATTTTTATCTCAATAATTTAGATCTTGCTATCTTTTTTCACGAAAGGATGATGGAGGATAATTTAGAAGATGATAACTCTAGATTAAGGTAATATTTCATTTCAAGATATTTTATCAACATCATATCTATCTCAACTCTACTGCCCTCCTCTTTAATATTTATAATCACAATAATAAAGAAAGAATTTTTTATTAAATAGTAAAGAGGGTTTTAATTTATTCAAATATTTGAAGGACATTTTATAGTATATTTATGATTATTTTAAATTTTAGAAAATTGGGTGTATAGCTAACGAAGTATGACTAGGAATAAAAAGTGAAGTTAATTCTTGATAATTCTCTGTCCGAAGATGAATTCGATTTAGAGTCCTTCAAAAATGCTGGAGTTACTGAATATTAATAATCATAAGATAAAAAGAATGAAAAATCCTCAATAAATTAAAATAATTTAGGAAAGTCAGAGTTGAATGAGAAAAAATTAATAAATTACTTTGATTAAAATGATGAAATTCAATAAATATAACTTAAATTGAAATAATCAATTCTTAATACACGTTTAAACAAATACAAAGTTAATAGTAAAATTACTTCATTAGAAGGGATGAAAGCTATAGCAACAATAAAAAATAAAATGATTGCACCACTTGGGCCTATCACTCCTAAAACATAATATAGAAAACATGATTATGTAAACTTACATGGGAAGATACATTTGTCATAAAAAAAAGAATTACAATTTATGGTAAGTAGAAAGAATACAATAAAAACTTTTGATAAGATTTATATTAATCACCTAAGTGGGAGTAGATAAATAGATTATTTGGTTAATTTAAACAATCGCTTTGACGAACAAACAATAGACCTCATATCTAATGATTGCATTCGTTTGAAAAAAGTGTATCCTATAATGCTTAAAGTGATTGAACATTTTAAAGAGAATATTAAATATTTTACTCAGTAATGTTAATATAAGCTAAAATGTATAAATTCTTAGTGATAAATAACTGTCTATAATTCAAATTATGATTCTATTTGTACATTAATTTTGTAATTGATATATTATTTTGAAATGTTAATTATTTTATTTTACTTAAACAAAAAGAATAAGATAGATCTATTTAAACATCTCTATCATATTAAATTTTGTTATCGGCCATACTAAGGTGAAAACACCGGATCCCATTCGAACTCCGAAGTTAAGCGCCTTAAGGCTGGGTTAGTACTAAGGTGGGGGACCGCTTGGG
>JH651249.1:207847-270786 GCA_000260095.1 Tetrahymena borealis | reverse complement strand
ATTCGAACTCCGAAGTTAAGCGCCTTAAGGCTGGGTTAGTACTAAGGTGGGGGACCGCTTGGGAAGTCCCAGTGTCGACAACCTTTTTTATTTTCTTTTTAAATGTTTTTTTATAAAGATATTATAATAGTTAGTAAATAATATAATTTGATATAGAATAATAGAATAGAGATAATTATAATTTTTCAAAATTAATTCTAGTAGCTAATCAAAATATATATTTATAGATATTTTGTTTCATTCATTTTGCTGTCGGCCATACTAAGGTGAAAACACCGGATCCCATTCGAACTCCGAAGTTAAGCGCCTTAAGGCTGGGTTAGTACTAAGGTGGGGGACCGCTTGGGAAGTCCCAGTGTCGACAGCCTTTTTTTTATTTTTTATTTTTAGATAGATTTGAAGAAGAGAATATTGTAAAAAAGTAAAAAGATTATTTGTATTTAAATAAGTATATTTTTAATATGATATAGAAATAATTTTCTAGTTTAATTATGATATCTTAATAATATCTTCATTAATTCCTTTATTAATTTTTATTTGGCACTCCTTCTATTAGCTTTCTCAATTTTTGTTTTATTGTATTTTTTTAAATAAACAAACAATATATTTCTCTCTATTACGATATAACTAAACTAGCTTTAATTCTTATCATCCTGATTATATATATTTTCATTTAGATTAGATTGGTGAATAAACAAAACAAATAAACTAAGTACTAATTAAAATTATTACTTCCTTTTCTATTTCCAAAATGAATATAGGAAATATAATAATATATTTATTTATACACTTACTTACCTTCTAAATCAAAAACGGACTTTGAATTAGTTATTATTATATTACACAAATCCCCCTAAAAAAGAAATAAATTTCAATTAATTAAATTCAAATAAAAATACTATTCCAATTTTAGATCAGCATAGAAAAGCTTTACTGTCTTCGCTCATTTATTGGAAAAGAATTGAAGTTTTTGATATTAAAACTGAAGTTATTATCAGTGTAATATGAACAATTATTACTCAAGTTTTAAATTAAATTTTGTAATACATAATTTTTATAAAAAGATGATGAATATTTTGAATGTAATTTTAAAGGAGGGGTCTTTCTTTCTTTCTCTTTTGTTTTAATATATGAATATTATTTATGTATGTATGGATATGCATCTGCATAATGATTGAATCTCTTTTAATTGCAAGCTGTTTGTTATATATGGTATTGAAATCTTTATATATTCAGAGTTGAAAACACTAAAAATTAATAATAATTAAAGAAAACAATAAAATAAGAAGAAGAAAGAAAGAAACACAAGCAAAAACAAAGAGAGATTCCTTATGTAAAACACTAATACATTAGAAAATAATTTTGAAGTTTATTCCTCTCAAAATAATTAGACTCCACCTCTTCACAAACACAATCTCTAACTCCAGCAACATAAAAATCACCACCATCATCATTAGTAGCAGCAACAGCAGCCGCAACAAATGTAGATTTAATAGCCCCATAATTGGAACTAATTTCAATATCACAACTAGATTCCAAATACGTCGCAGCAGTAGCAGCAATAATCTCCTCAATAGCAGTCACAGCATTCTCAACAGTCAAAATAGAATCAAAATCATTAAGGCAATACATAGAGGCAGTAGCAGAGTTAACATTAGTAGCCATAGTAGATTCAGAAAGTTTAGCAGGTGATTTAATAAAGTGGATCATTAAATATGAATAATAATAATAATAATAATAATAAGTAATAATAATAATTCTAATAATAATAAAGTCAGCAGCAACTTCAGCAAAGCGGAAATGGAGGAATAATTAGCCATAATTAGAGTGGATACTCTATAAATAACTAGCATTTTAACTAAGCTAATAGTGCTAGTATTAGAAAAGATAATCAACAAACCCATTTCAAAGGATAGAATTAAAAGTAATACAATTTCAACAACAATTATCAAAATTAGTATCCTTCTGGAGGATAAGGAATGAATAATCTAAACCAAAGGTTTATCAAAAACAATAATAAACCTCATATTAATAACATCAGCAATAATCCTAATATTTCTGAATAAGCAATTATGCATACAGATTCTAATAATAAGGGAAATTAATAAGTCTATAAAGAATAAAGCAAAAAGATGAAAGGTTTTTAGCAATAAAATCAGCCTCGAATGAATAATTCTGGGCTAATATAAGGCAATATGACATTCTTTTAGGACAATACAAATAGTTTTAGTGCAAGCAATAGTTAAACTTTCAGTAGTGTGAATAATATCGGAAATGCACCACCAAATAGCGGACACTTAAATTCACAAAATATTACTTAAAATTAACAATAGTAAGGTGCCTGGAATAGTTAATAAGGTAATTACTTTCCACTTAATCCATAATAATAAATAGGATAGAGTAGTAATCTATAAGCTCAATAATAGAATAGCAGCTTGGAATAATTTTATGGCATAAATTCCTCATAAATATAGTAGCAATAATTATAATAGCCTTAAGGTTATAGAAAGAAAAGAAGTGATTCATTCTAATTTAATTCAAGCACTGCTAACAATATTCAAATGAATTCTTCAAACTAATCGCTAAAAAAGAATAAAAAATAAAAATAAAAGCAGTAGTAATAATAACAATTTGACATAAATAAATAGCAATTGTAATAGAATTAGTAACAATATTAATTGTAAACATAATAGTTTGTCTAAACTACTCCTCTTTTTAATGCAAATCAAAATGTAGGTATGTACCCAAAGCAATAAAAGCTAAAGGGTATCAAAGATAAGACTAAAAGAATAGTAAAGTAGCCCAAAGGAACAAGGGAAAGATAATATTCGAAGTAATTCATTATAGAGCAGTATAAAAAATACAAGAAATTGAAGTAGAAAATGAATAAATCTTAAGCTACTCCAAAAATTACAACTCAAGCATTAATGAATAATCAAATGAATGATTTTAAAGAAATGAGTAAATCAATTTAATAAATAGAAGAGAATAGACAAAAGAAGTTAAGCGATTCAAATTTGGAGGAATGTTTTGCCCCAGAAAATAATAAAGGCGAAGATAATTTCAATACTAATAGTGATTTAGCTCCAAATCCAAGCTTAGACATTAATGATGATATCTTCCCCTCAAATACAACTAATAATGTATCAATGTTAGGTAATTATTTCAATATATTAATAATTGACTTTTAGAATATTATAAAATAATAATATTTCAACCATTTTCAAAAATTCTAATTATTATTTTTATGAAATAGACACTATTTTAGAAAACGATGAGAAAAAAAAAGAATTTTTTAATAGAAAAGTAGCAAAATTATTGGATCTCAATGGATGTAGTGATAATGATTCTTTGAAAAAGTTAGTTTAGAAGCTATTTCAAAAACTGAATAAGAAATCTGAAAAGATTAGATAATTGAAAGCTACATTGAAAGAGAAGAATAATAAATTAAAGAATATGAAACAGCAAGTAAATGGACATACTGGCGAAGAAGAAGATTAATTTGAATATGAAGAATTTGACGATCATGATGATGACGAAGACTTTTATGATCAAAATATGGAATAGGAATAGACTTTAAGTGAATATTGCTATGATTCAGATGAGTATATTTAAGAAGGGGATTTTGAAGGAGAAGATGATCAGCTTAATGAAGAGTAAGATGAAAATGAAGGTATGGAAGATGAAGAAATAGAAGAAAATAAAAATGTCGATAGTGTTAACCAAAAAAACGACAATAATAAGAATACAAATATTAATAGTAATAATAATAATAATGAATCTAATTAGAAACAATGTTAAATTTAATTTGATTAATAGAATTAATAAATCAGCCAAATGCCTAATCGCCCTAGAGTTTCCAGCAGTGAGTAGGATTAAGAAAAAAAGAAATATCAGAAAAAGAACTTAAATAAACAATTCTTCCCTCTAACTCGCTTGATAAAGTAATGCTCAATAAAGGATAAATAAACTGAAGGTGAAACTAATTTAGAATAAATAACATTTTAAAACCTAAGAACTACTAGCGAGCCTGTTCTCTTTGGCTAAGAGCATAATTTTTATTCAAATACTTCTCTAGATAAGAAAATAGAGAATTCAAATAAAAAGCTTTCTAATTCTGTCTAAAATAAATAGTAGACTGTTGCTGAAGATCAAAATAGTGATGATAATGACCATCTTAGAAAGAAATCTAATTCATTTTGAAGATCTTTTGAAATATCAGTGTGAAAAACATTGTGATTAGTTAAAATGAGTTGTCATCCTATTTTATAATACATCTTCATTATTTAAAGCTAATGGAGATAGTAAATTAGGTCATATTGTAAAATAGATTTAGAAAACGAGTAAGTTAAAAGATTAAATTGAGAATATCGTTTGATCGACAGATCTGCTCTATGTATGTATGATCAATTATTTATTCATTAAAGATAAAATAAATTAATAGTAAAATGAATTAAAAACAACTATTATCAATTAATAATTATTTACACAGTAATAAAAAATGGTTAGATTGAATGATTCATTAATTGATAGATAATAGATAGATCATAAGATGAAAATAATGAATAAATATCATTCTATTTTAACGTTCAAAAGAATATCAGAAATGTTAAAGATTAATTAAATTATTTCAAACAAATCTGTTTATTAAATTAGTAATATTTTTAACAAATATTTTTAAATTATTTTGTATTTATTTACCATTAAAATAAATGTTTATAATTTTCCTGTTCACTTTCCTCTCATAAATTGTTCTTAAAAAGCTATTTAATTCAAATGTTGCAATCAATATTATAAAAGATGTTATTTAATATTATCCTTTGAAAATAAGAGGGAATATTTAATAGTGGTAATAAATGTCAAAAATAGGAAGGTATTTTTGAAAATAATTTTTTAAAATAAAAATGAATAATCTATGTAGATTTCTTTGTTAATATCGATAGAATATATTTATTAAGAATGTTTATTGATAGGTTATAATTATTAACATATTCTAATATTCTTTTTATTCATATTTATAATATTTATTGAAAAATATCTTTTTTAATTAGATAGATTCAAAATGTTTTATCTTAATTAATTTCATTAATTATTATAATAAATTGTAATCAAAGTAAGTTTTATTGAAGGATTTTTGTCTCTCTAAGACATGGTAAAGCAATCAAGTAAGCCGAATTAGCAATACATATATGCATAATATGGAAATAATTACAGAAAATATTAGTCAGAAATTAGATTGATTAATAGAACTTGAAAAATTTAATGAGATTTATTAATGATTCTTGCTTGCTTATTGCGAGACGAGGAAGTATATAAAATTTAAAATGGGTTGTAAAATTAGAAGATGGATTAAGGTCCTCATTTCATTAAAGGCATAGAGGTAGAGACCTTGTAACCAGCATCTTGTTCTTCTTTCCATCTAGCGGTGATGGTCTTGACTTGAGTGTAGAATCTCATACCACTCTTACCGTAGAAGTTCATATCACCACCGAAGGAACGCTTGCTACCGGTGAAGGAGAACATGGGAAGAGGAACGGGGATGGGAAGGTTGATACCAATTTGGCCACATTCGATGTGGTGTTGGAAGTATCTAGCAGCAGAACCAGATCTAGTGAAGATGGCAGTACCGTTACCCCATTCGTTGCTATTTTTTAAAAATGATATTTTTTAGTTTTACATTTAATTAAATGAGTGTAACTATGTAATCTTGCTCAATTATAATTTCTAAATTTCTTTTATATTATTGTAAATTCTTTTTAAATTTTTTTCTATTCCCTCCCATGAAATTTCTTGATTTTCTTTGCTACTTTCTCAATAAACTAAATTAATTACTTGTTAATGAATTCAATAGCTTCTTCAAGAGTATCAACGTGAACAACGCAAAGAGCAGGTCCGAAAATTTCTTCCTTGTAGCAGGTCATATGGGGCTTAACGTTGTCAATGACAGTAGGTCCAACGAAGTTACCTTGAGGATACTTGGGGTTCTTGTAAGCTCTACCATCTAAGGGGAGAGTAGCACCTTCAGCGACGGCACTGTCGAGTAATCTCAAGACATTTTGTCTAAGCTATTGTTAATAATAAATAGAAAAATTAGATAAAGTTAATTAACACATCATTGATATTATCTCACAGTCATAGCTATTAATACTTTACTATAACTACAAAGAAATAGAAAAAATAATATGGCAAAAGAAATTACTTCAGGGTAGCAGAGAGGAGCAATATCAATACCTTCTTCAGCACCATTACCGAGTTTTAATTTCTTGGCCTTTTCAACCAAATCGGGAACCCAGTTCTTGGTTTCACCAACCATGACGGCGACAGAGAGAGCCATACATCTTTGACCAGTAGCACCGAAGGCAGCAGAGATCAAAGCATTGAGAGCATCTTCCTTATCACAATCGGGCATAATAACACCGTGGTTCTTAGCACCCATGTTAACTTGGACTCTCTTGTGATGCTTGGCACCATTTTCATAGATGTAGTCACCAGCCTTGTTACCACCAACGAAGGAAATAGCCTTGATGGTCTTGTCTTCGCAAATTTGCTTGACAGTGTCGAAACCACCGTGAACAACGTTAACAACACCCTTGGGAAGACCTATTATAATATAATGAATAAGAATTGAGCATAAAAATTAAATTAATTTGTTTGAAGTAAATTAGATTATTTCTTGATTTTATCACATTTGATGCATGCATACATACATACTCTCACTTATTCACTCGGTCACTAGATCTAATTTAGCTAATATCTATCTCTATTATTTTACTGTATTTTTTATACTTACTTTGTCACAATACACCTAAATTTATCTATTTACTACCACCCCCAACAAAATTGTATTTTCATCCTTTCTCCTATTTCTCGTTCTTACATTAGGTGGTAGCTAGATAGGTTAATAACCACAACTTTTTAAATTTTGATTTGACTATTAACCTTTGTTGCTCAAAATATGCATTATCTTTCCTTTTAATAGATTCTTTCTAATAGCCTGTATATAAGTCTAACAATCTCAATAATATTAAAATTGTTCAGATAGACAGATAGATAGATAGCCTAGAAGTTTAAGCATTGGCTTAAAAACAAGCCAGCTAGCTAATCCTTCTTTCATTCTAAAGCTTTATTAGGTTATGTAATATTTGTGTTTCTATATATGTATGCATTTGTGTGATAAACCTAAGAGATCAATCAGATCATGTTTAATTTATTTACCGATATCCTTAAGGATTTCCATAAGGTACATGGTAGTGTTGGGAACTCTTTCAGAGGGCTTCAAGATGAAGGTATTACCGCAGGTAACGGCATAGGGGAACATCCATAAGGGAATCATAGCAGGGAAATTGAAGGCAGAAACACCAGCACAGACACCCAAAGGAACTCTGATAGAGTAGGTATCAACACCTCTAGCGATATTTTCAATAGTTTCACCAGTAATGATGTGGGAGATACCTATATTTATCATAATAATTAATATTAATATACTATTATTTGCAAAATTGTAATTTTTAGTAAATTTTTGTCATTTTCCTTTCATTTGAATTATATAGTTAAATAATTACCGCAAGCGTGTTCAACAACTTCAAGACCACGGATAACGTCACCCTTGGCATCAGGGAGAGTCTTACCGTTTTCAGCGGTAATGAGGGCAGCGATCTTATCAATATCCTTTCTGATTCTGTCTTGATAGGCAAACATATATCTTTGTCTGACTAAGAGGGGAACCTTTATGAATAGTAGAGAAGAGAGTTTAGAAAAAGAACTTAAAAATGAAAGAGTATTTATGCAAGAAATTAATCAGCAAATTAGTAAATTTGTTGGTAAGTCTATAGAAAAAAGTGCATTAATAGAAATAAAAAGCATCTTACTTGAGACCAAGACTTGAAAGCTTCAGCAGCAACACTAACGGCGTGCTTGAATTCAGTTTCAGTTGTTTGAGGAGCCTTGGAAATTAATTCTTAAGTAACGGGATTTCTGACATCAAAGTGTTGAGTGGCCTTGGATTAAATGAATTCACCACCAACGAAGTTAGGGAGAACCTATTTTTATATACATTTGTAATGTTAATTTATGAATTTCAAGATATCTTAATGTTGAATTATTTATTGGTAGCTATTAGATTCTTTTTGTAAAGATTATTATGTTACAAAAGAGATATAAAATAACCAACAATAAATGCAAATGGTTGAAATAAGTAGAGAGGAAAAATACCTTGGAGAAGTGGAACATGTTTCTGTTGAAGAGGGCGCAAGCAGCCTAATTATTTAGAGGAATAAAATTATGTTATTTTAAAGAGGAGGATTGGAGATAAGAACCTACCTTCTTGTTTCTGTAGAGGTGAGACATCATCATTTTTGCGAGATATTGTTGTATCTTTTTTAATTTTTTTTTTCCTTTTTGAAAATTGATCAAATTTATAATTAATTTATGATTATATACAATATTATTTATTTTTTATTTTAAAACCCAGCTCTCATCATCACCCCACAAAAACCAAACAAAAATGATGAGAAATCTTAATAGATTTTGATTTGAGATGAAAAGTTGTGTCGATCCTTTGATTTTGATTTCTAGTTGATTAATAGCGCTAAATAAAATAAGCCAAACAGAGAGAAAGGCTAATAGAAATATACCTTTCTAACTTTTCTTTTAAAGATTTTCTTTTGTATTTTTCATTTCGAAAACCACGATTGTCTTACATTGTCATTTTTACAATTTCATCCTGACCTCCTTAATTTTCCCTTCATTTTTGTGAAAATGAAAGATAAATTTGAAATTAAGCTCTCTTCAACTTCAAATCAAATGTGACCTTTTTGCATTAGTATAACCTAAATCTTTCTAAATAATTTAAACCATCGTTAATTATCAAATTTTCCACCTATGTTTTGTGGGATATTCTATGCGTGGCTTAACTCTCTAAACAGATTTTGACAAATTTTTCGTCTTTTTTTTTTAGAAATTGAGGCTAAATATCTTATATAAAATTAGATACAATATATCAAAATGACGAAGTATTATCTGGTAGTACTTAATATCAAAATTAATAGGATTTTCCTTTTCTTCCACATGATTTCACTTTTTTTTCTTTTAAAGCTATTGTAAAGTACATCTTTATTCCACCTTTAATGCAAGTAAGTATATTAAAGTAATCATTAATATACATATCCCCTAAATAAATTCATTATTATTCGACCATTTTGGTTAATCACCTTTAATCGTTCTCAAATTTTTAAAAAAATATGTGCGAATTTGATGAACATGTAGTTAGAGAGATCAGTTGTCATTACTTAAGCATTAAAATTTACTCTTCATTATCCTCCTTTAATCAAGTTTTTAAAATTAAAGGAATTTCAAAGATTTTTAAAACATATTTAGTTTGGTATTTGGGAGAAAGTGTATAGTTTTACACTTAAGATATATTTAAATTCAACTTCGCCTCAAAAAATTATCTTACACGTTTATTGATTCTTCATTTAATTGAGCCAGGTTAAATTTATAAATTCAATTAAAATTGAAGGATTGATTAGTTGGAAGATTGTTTTTTCTTATAAGTTAAAGATTTATAAGTATAAAAATTGAATGGATTATCTATCTTGATTGATTTATCTATAATTTATCTAAAATCAATAAATAAATCAATAATTTAAAAGCTAATCAATAAAGATTTTTCTAAAATATTTTTTAAAATTTATTATTTAATAATTATAATATCAAAAATCATATAAATCTATTTAAAATTTAAAGGTAATAAAGTATTATTTTCTACATATTTTTCAAAAATAGATATTCTTAAAAAAGAATAAAATATAACTTTTTAAATGAAATGTGATGATACTTAAGAAAATAAATAAATAAATGGGTTCACTTAATTAGTTTGCTTAAGAGAATAATTAATAATGGCAGATTTTACTGAAAATGAAAAGCTGTGTCAAATTTTATTAAATTAATAAGAAATCAATGAATCAAAATTTATTTGTTTGCTTTTTAGATTTCAATGGTTTAAGATTGTGCTTAATTTTTGAATGATAGTAATTTATTGACTGAATTTAGTTAGGACTTGATACTAACTAAATAAACAAGCAAAATATTAATTAAAATAAAAAATAAAATATAACCAAGAAAGCAGTAGACTAGCTAGGAATTAAACTTTTACATACTATAATAATTAATAGAACAATAGTAATAGATACATAAGTATTCTTATCTTTTACCAACAAGGCACATCAATTATAAAAGTAGAAGCTACTTATCAGAGTTACAATTAACTCAAATAGTTATAGACCATTAAATTTTAGTCAAGTAAGATGCATTCGTCAGCTCATACTCTAGATTCTGTATACTCTTAGAAAATCGTTCACGATCAAATCAATAGATCTCACTCCAAATAAAAATATTCATTTCCAAAAGAAGAAAGATTCAATTATATTAAAAAAAGTTACTGCAAATCCTCTTCTTATTAGTTGGGAAGCTCATTAAACAAAAGAACCACTAATTTAGGATATGGAAATAAAAGCGACTTTACAAAAGGGGACTAAGATAAGCCTGGTCCTGATAGATATTCTGTAGTTAGCATCTTCTAAGTAGAAAATTCAAAGAAAAAAGGCTTCACTTTTAGTTTAGGAAGAGATGTAATAATACTTTTTGACTGATTACTTAAATAGACTATAAAAATAAAAGATTACTTTTAGATTTTAGAACATTTATAATTCATTTGAATAACAAAATGCAGAGAAAAATAATTATAAGCATTCATTTATTATTATGGGTTTTATTTAAACCCCTACTTTTTCTGAGTTTCTCAAAAGATAAGTTGAAAAGAGCTATTGTATGAAACTAAGCATAATCCTATAAATTAATCAATTTATTATAAGAAAAGGAGTGTTAATTAAACTTAGTTTAAACGTTTGCATCAACAAACCCATTTAAATCCCTTTAAATCAGTCTATGAAACTATTTATTTTATATAATTTTCATTCAAAATCTATGTTTCATTAATATTTTTACTATATAGGAAATTAAATTTAGGTAAATTCCATCTAAAGCTGCTTCTCCAGGTCCAGGTTTTTACGAATTAGATGATTCTACTAAATCCAGAAAATATTTATATACTATTGGACAGAGGACTCCCAATCCATGTAAATATTGGAATAAAACCTTAAATCTAACTCAAATAATAATTTTTAAATATTTAGTCACATAATATACTTCCAAAGGAGTTCCAGGTCCAGCCACATATGAAAGTATAGGAATGAATTAAACAGGTAGTTATTTTGTATCTAAATTTTCTGGCAGTAAAGCCTCTGTATTTTCACCTCCTACTAGTACTAGATTCTCTTATGTAACCAAAAGTAAAACATTATTTTAGGTATTACATATAATTTTCTTAAAATGATCTTGTAATTTAGATAAGTTCATACCAGGACCAGGAGCATATAATTTTGAAACATTTAGATAGGATGGAACATATTATAATTCTAAATTACGATCAGTAGCTGGAGGAAGATTTGCACTTGGATCTAGAAAAACCTATGTCAGTAAAGATGCTATTTTAAGTAAAAAATTTAATTTTGATTAATTAATTTAAAAAGTCATCAAATAAAGAAGAAATTGAGATAATTAAATTGGATAAACATATAGCTTTATTGAATTTACTATCATCCATCTATTCACAACATTTTTTCCATAAATTTAAGGATAGTATTTTAAAATTAAGGAACTTTATAATAGCATTAAAACCTTACTAAACTTTAATAAAATACATTAAATTAATTATTATAATTTGTAAGAATTTTTATGAAGGTCTTACTTAGCACATGAATTCTCTACTTCCTTTTTATAAATAGAAAATTTATTAATTATTTAGATGATTAATTATCTTAATCCTGCAATTATTTCAATTTATAAATTTTCTTTAGCTATTAATGATTGATTTCAGTATTTAAATTTGGATTAAAAATGAATGAAAAACATCATTCTTATATATTAAACTACTAATAAAGAATATGCTAAGAAGATGAAGATGATTATGATGATCATAAGTTATTGATAAATCTTTTTGATCTATTTATTACAGAGTCATTTTATGAGCTCAACCCTTTAAATTTTATTGATTTGAAAACATTTTAAAATAACTCAAAGCTCTTTTGCTTCAATTAGATTTATTAATCCTTCGCATTTTTTTGAAATGAGTTAGATATTCTTGTTTAAAAAACTCTTATCAGTAAACTAATTACCTAATATTTCTTATCTAAGTTTACAATTATTACAAAATTTGAGAAATAAGTGGTAAAAAACAAATGATTTTCATCAATATTGAACTATCTCCAAAAATAATAATTATTATAAAGTTGAATTTGATATTTTTATAAAAAACCTCAATTAATACATCATAACTGATATCTCATTCTTGTCCTTTATTTTAAATAAGGTCCTGGTCCAGGTGCTTACAGAGTCCTTTCAGAATTTGGAGACACCGATTTTCCTCCTATTAAAACTCCTAAGCACTAGCTTTCAAAATCTTAATCAGTTTATTCATTCAAAAATTCTAGTACTATGCGTTCTACTGCTTATGAGAAGCAGAATACATAAAAGAATTCGTAAAGAAATATTTAAACTGAAATGTCTCATTAAATTAACAATAATAGTAACTAAAAAAACTTAGAAATACAGGTTTGATCATTAATTTGTAAAAACCCCCTACTTTTAAAGAATATTTCAAACAATATAATATAAATAATAAATATTTATAGTTTAATGTAACTTTTTATTCACAAAATCATTCTATAATACATGTTCTAATATTTTATTTCCTTAATCTTTAAAAATATTTAAAACGAATCAAGCTTACTTACTACCATCCAAATAATTATTTTCTAACTTAACTGATAAATTATTAGTGAACCTTCAGCTTACTAATGTTTCTCTTCAATTTGCTTTAATAACCATCGCTCAAGGAAAAGAGAAAAATTCAATCAATTTATGATAATTATTAATTTCTTCTGCCAATTCGAGATTTTTAATTCAGTATCTTAACATAACTTCCAATTCTGGAAATAGCTTACCCAAAAATTCTAAACGCCTTTGAAGTTGGTTTTAAGGCAAGCAATGAAAACAACGAAGTAGATATCACTTGTTTAGATCTATAAAGGGATTCATTTATCAGATTAGTATTCATGCAGTAAAAATAATTTTAATTCTAATATATTATTATTCTTTTCAAAAAATTCTCAGAAAATAAAGTAAAATTTTTCTTATACAATAGGCAGTACCTTGTTCTTGTAACTCGAAAATAAATTGCTAAAGAAAAAGGAAGAGCGACAAAAGAAAGTAAAATTCAACCAATTAATGTTTTCTCCTTTTTTTGTGATAGATACATTAGTAAGTTAAAGATTTGTACATGAAGTTATTACAAAAATTGAAAACAAAGAAAGTTACTAAATTTTTAGTAAGATCCGAAATTAATTGATTTAGAATTTATTTGAAATTTGAAAAGAAAAAGATACCAAAAAAGATACCATAAATTTGAACACATTAGCAATTTTATTTTTTAATGTTGAATTTAATTTGGTGATAATATTAAAAAGATACTGTATCTTTTGAAATCATTAATGGAATTCATTTAAATTTATAATTGTTCTGGTAAATGATGAATAAATTTGGAAATTAATTAATTCAGAGTGAGATAATTTTTATAATCAAAAGAAATAATAATATTTCAGGAAACTCCTCTTTATTATTTATCCCCTTAAAGTGGTAAAATTTTGAAATAGAATAAACGATTTCATACTTCGATGAATACAACTTTTGATTTGGTAGAGCAGAATTATCCTTAAAACCATAGTAACAATGGTTTTGCACACTTCAATTCTCCATTTTAGATGATCAATAACAACAATAGAAGTCCTTTTTACAATTAAAATAACCCTCCTACTACTAATCGTTTGAGGAAGAGCGCTTGTAATAACAGTAACATTTTCCAGCAAGCTCTTCACCCAAATGGTTACAGTTAAAACTTCCTTCACCATTCTGGAGGCAATTTCTCTCAGCTTTATAACGAGTAAAGACAAAACAGAGATAAATTTGAAGAAATTCCATTATATCAGTCAAACATATCTAAGTTTGATAATAGCAACTTTGAAGATGAAGACATGTTTAATAAGTATCCTACTGAATACTAAAACAATAACCCTAATAATTATGGTAATATGTAAAGTGCCTTCTTAAAGAATAACTTCGAACTAAATATGGAAATGTAGCAGCAACAAGAAAAGTAAAATAGAAACAATGTTTAAAACCCTTATTACTCTCACAGTAATTTCTATAACCTCAATTCTTTAACCAATAACAATAACCTTAGTGCTACTAATAACTTTAATAATAATAACAACAATAATATAGAATAATCATAGAGAGTTATAAGAGGAAGAGGAAGACCTAAAAAGAATCCTCTTGCACCTTCCATTAGTAAACCTTCAAAGAAATTGGGACCACCTTCAAGAAAGAGAAAGTAAACAGTATCTAGCGATTCTGAAGTTGATCTTGAAATTTAGGACAACTATAAACTCGAAGTTGAGCAATCTAACAGTAAAAAAAACTCATCTAAAATAAAAAATTCTATTGATTCTATGAAGGCTGAAGATGAATCACTAGAACTACTTGACTAAAATCAATCTCATCTATCATCTCAAAATAAATACTAAATAAAAACGAGACGTTCAAATAAGAATATAAAGCCTTATTCAATCTAAAACAAAGATGAGAATTAATTCCTAGAAGAAATCATTGACAAAAATGAAAAGGATATTGATTAATAATTATTTAACAAGAAACAATAATCAAATATTCAAAGCGCAAGTAAGAATCCTAATAATAATCATGGCTCCTCTTAATCTCAACATAACTCATAACGAAGCAGAGAAGGCTCTTAAGTAGACAAATCACATGTGGGTGATTTTTAATAATAAATTGGCAACTTTCTTGCTGAAAATATAAAACAATATGGTACTCCAGGAAGTATCCAGTAAATTAAAGAGAAAAGCATCGAATTATAAAGAAAAAAGTAATTATTTACAAACCTTTCTGAAGATAATATCAATTTCTTTCCAATCCATCTGTCACAATAGTATTAATAACCAAAATAATAATAGAAAACTGGCAAGAAGACTTTGAAAAATAATAAAAAATCCTAAAACTCCTAAAAATAGCAACCTTAAACTTCTACTGAAAATTTATCATCTGATGAGGAAAGTAGCAGTAATAATTAAGACAAAAAAACTAATAAACAAAGAATTAAATCACAAGATACTAAAAATAATTTTAATTCTAATAAAGATTCTTTAAATAATTAATAATAAATAATAAACTCAAACAAAAGTAGTAAAAACGAATCAGTGTAACAACCCGGATAAGAGAGAGATGTAGAAGAAGAAGAAGAAAAACAGAATCAGTCAAAAGCTTCAAATTCTTCCTATGCCTAAATCTAAGAGGAAAAAGAGTCCTCCATTTCGAAAGAACCTAAGAAAAAACCATATGACAATGAAGCTGATGAAATTGGGATTTAAAGTACGACATTGAATTCTATAATCCTTGAATCCTCTTTGAAGAATCTCAATAAGAAATACCTTTAATCAACTAAAAAATCAAAAAAAATGATGAATTCTAAAGGCATTTAGAAAAAGCAAAAGAATAATAATTCTTCATAAAAATAATAACCAAATACATACAATCAGTAGATGTAGAATAATAATGAAAAGAATAATTTTTTCAATGAATTACTTTTCTAAATACAATCTTAATAGAATATGATTAATAATCAGATATTTAATCCTTCAGTAAGCATCATTAATAGCATCAATCAATACCATTCGTTTGAGGAACTTTCTGAAATTTAAAGAGAAATGATTATAACTTAAAGGTTATCTCAACTTGAAAAATTCAGCATAATTTATTAGAATATTGGAAAAAGTTTACAATATTATCACTCTAAGCTTAAGTAGAAGTTTTAAAACATGTTTTTTATGAAGCAATACAATCCATAAAAAAATTAATTTGATGAAATGAACTTCTTTCAAAATATGTACGGGTTAAACTTTAACAGGAATACTGAATCAAAGTAAATCTCCAACTCTTTACATAACATTCTTCCTCCATATTTAAGGAATGGATCATTTAATAGAAAAGATTGAATCAATCAAAGAAATCTATCTATCTAACTATTTTTATTTATATTGTTTGCTTATTTGGTAATTAAATAAGATATAAAATAAATAAAGGTATTAAATAAAAAGAATGAAGTAAATACTAACTAACAAATAAACTAACTAACTTACTTACTAACTAACTAACTAAGTTCAATTTTGATTTATATATCATTTGTTTTTCTAAATATTATATACATACTTAAATATATATATATATTCACTCCCAAATTTAATCATTGATCAATTCTTAATTTTGTAATACAAATTTATTCCCTACAAAATTGTGTGTAGTAGAGACTAAAAGTTTTTATGAACTTAATTATGAAATACATGCATATATATATATAATAATTTAATTAATTTAAATAAGTCAATTTATAAGCTAATGAATATAGTATTGAATTGAATTGAAAAGAATATAAATTAGTTGATAAATCATATCATGATCATTAGAGGAGTTAAGGTGTTGAAGGTTAAGATCTACTACTACTACTTTCTTTTTTTTGCTTAATTTCTTTTTTTTATGTTTGAAATTAATGTAAAATGTCCTTTTACCTTTATTTTATTTCTTATCTATTTTTGAATTGTGAAAAGTAAGGATCACTATCATGAAATGTCTTAGAGAATTATTAGTTAATGTAACCAAGTTCATTATATTCTTACATTAACAAATAATTTTAATTAAAAGTTGAATTAGGATTCTATTCATTTTAGCTATCTTTTTCTATTAATTATTAATTTTGTTATATATTTTACTCATTTTAATCTACTAATTAAGCAGTTTCTACAAATACTTAAGAAGTTTCAATTTGACTTTTTCTACTATTCTTCAGTCTTCTTTTATTATTTTTAACAGCAGCAGATGTTTATACATGTAAAGGCCTAATTGGAGTCTATTCCTCAGGTTTTAATGCTTTAGAATTTCCACTATAAAGATTCTTATTTTTATGGAAGTATTTTAATTTCCTTTTTTTATAATCATCAAACATCAAAAACGACGAGTAACAATTGTCTTCAAATTTTGTATTACAAAGATAAGGATTCGAATTCTTTTCTTCTTAAAGTTTATTTTATTAAATTTTGATTTTTTAATCTGCTTCTCTAGCAAAGGCATCTTCAGGATAAATATATTTTTGCACATATGATTTTTTAAATTCTGATGAAGTTGATTGTTTTCCAGAATTAGCTTTATTCGAGTGAGAGTAAATATGGTTTAAGAGATTTTTTTTTACTTCAATTTATTGTTCAATATTTTCATCTACATCAAAGATCCCCTCCTATTCTTTGAGATAAGTGTGATAAAATTGAAAATTATTACTCAATTTGAAAGTGGGATTTATAACCATATTTTCTATTTCTTATTTTACCTTTAACTCATTTAAAAATTTCTCATCTACTCCACCACCACCTTATTAAATTATCTGATATTCCGATACTTAATCAAATTTTCTATTATTATTATTTGAAAAAGGTCTCCTACTTATACTCATATTTGTACTCAACTATGGGGTTTAAATATTAAAATTATCTGATTATTTCATTGATAAACAAGAGAATGCTGTTGAATTCATTTTTCTTTTAACTCTTTGTTGTTCTGTATTTTATTATATTTCTAAACCGGACTCGTTTAATCTAGGAGATATTCTTGATTAATTTTTATTTAATTTATTGAATTAAATGTCACTCATATTGAGCATAGCAACTTCTGATGCTGTAATTTTATGCTTCTAATTATTACCCTATTATCTCATTTAACTTTTGCTTAATATTTTATTTCTAGTACTGGTATGTGTGGACTGAGCTCTTTACATTTAATTCTAATTATTAGGTGAAAATTCTAATTTTTTTTATCTAAGAGGTGATCCTTGTTTGTTTCTATATTATTCAGATTTATTCTATTTAGTAGGAGAGCATTCTTCTTAGATATTTTTGTTTTTACCTTTACTAACTTGAATTCGAAAAGATCGTTCTTAAGGGGCAGACATTCTATTATTATCAGAATTTTAGCCAAGTTATCTCTTTCCTTACTATGCTGTTTATAGACCAGATCTCATTTGCTATGTATTTTCTTATGTTAATGATATCTATTAAAGCCCAAAAGAAATAGATTCATCATCTAAATTAGAAAGAGAAGAAGCATGATGTGATGGATGATTAGGATTTAATTTATTTTCTGTTTAAGAATAACGTTTATTGCTTCTTTCTTTTGTTAAATTTAATGAGGGAGGATGTAGGAATTTATTATTTATTTTAATATTTTCATCAATTATTTGAGATTTTGAATTTTACTTTGAATTTTTTATATTAATTTAGAAAACCTATGTTACATTAAGACTATTCTCTTAGCTTAAAAGCTATGATTTATTATTTTTAGTTGTATTTCTTGATTCAGGTCTCTTTTATTATATTCTAGAGCCTTAAGAAGATGTGAGCAACCTATCATTATTTTTTACAGATTAGGATAAAATTGGAGGAATTAGATTATTTTCTCTTAAATAAGTATTCTTGTTTGGATAATAGAACATATTATCAACTTTTTACTTTACAATAGCAGGATCAACATATTTAGCACTTAAATTACTATTTATTAAGTTATTTTAAAACTAAGCAGTTGGAGTAGGCAGTGCTTAAACATTCTATTATTTAGAATATGGAAGCAGGATTTAATTCAGATTTTTTTAGTTAGAAATTGGTTAAGATACTTAAATTTACAGATTTTAATTTTAGGTATTGATAGAATTTGCTTATTATGAAGAGTTTTTAACATTTAAAGGGCTATACTCAGTGTTTGACATAATAATATCTTTTTTCCAAATAATATTCTCATTTTGGATATCTTTAGGATCAAGTGTAGTAGCTTATTTTTTATCTTCAAGTTAAGAATTCTCTTTTTCACCAATCAAGCCTTCAGATTGAATCTTTTCTCCTTCAATGAAACAAGAAAATGATCTCCTCTTTAAGGTTTTTGCATCTTCCAACTTCTTTAAATTATAATATTAGATTAAATCATTCACTTTTTCATTTTAATCGTTTGAGTGATCTAAATTTTATTATTATTTCTTTTTTCTTGGGCTTACTTCTCTAGTGTTAGTTTCTGTTCTTTTTTAACGAATTTCTCTTGATTTGACTAGATCAGATATTTCTAAAGGTTCAATTTTAGTGCGAGATGTACTTCTTTGCTTTTACTCTTCTTAAGTATCAACATTTTGTGTAAATTAGCTTTATCCTAATCTTAAACTTGTATTAGTTTTTTAATTATTTTAATTTTCTTATAATTTAGAATCATTTCCTAATTCTTTTTAATCATTTTAGAGGTATACAGATTTATTAAAGTCATTAGGATTTGCATCAAAAACAGAGAATTCATTATTTATCATTAATTCAGGTTACTATTTTGTAGGTGTTATCTTGCTTGCTTAATTAGGGTATTTAATTAATAAATCATCCAACTTTGCTGCTTTTGAGAATTTTGCAGGAATTTAAATATTTTTATTTTGATTATTTTATTGAGAAATGTTGGAAGGTTAAACGCTGGTAGTTTATCCTCTTTGTAAAGGAGGAGAAATAGAAGTCCTATTTTAAATATTTGTTCTATTAGGAGATTAGCTTTTGGTCTACTGATTATCTATATTATTTTCTCTATTCTATTAACTATGAAAATTTTATTAAGTAACCAACTAGCTACTCATATTGCTTTGATTTGTATAGATTTTATTATTCATAAACTAAGTTTGATTTGTTTAGTTTAAGATCATGGATGAAGATAAAATAGCTGCATTTTATTATATACCTTAAGAAAGTAGTGACATATTACTCACTGCTCTCTTTCTCCTTTAATCTATATTAGATTGTGCTACAATTTAGATATCTTTTCTAGCTTCATCATCTAAATAGATAAAGATATCACTATGATCAATCGGAATGTATAGTATTTCTGCTTCACGCGAATTTACTTGTATTGTTGAAGATCTGTGTTTACCTAATACCAGTTCTTCTAATCCAAAGAAACTACCTTCACCTAATATACCTACTTCCTTTTAATGTTTTTCAGTAAATTTCTATTAAGCTCCTTTCAATTTATTCTTATTTTTATGAATAAATAATTCATGAGTTTACCCCTCTTCTTCATCTTCATTGCTAAGTATCTTTCCCTTAGAATGGTTTATTAGCTTTATGCTGAGCTAATTTTAATTCGAGGATAGGTTAGATTAGGAATTTCTATTACTTCCTTCATCTGTTCTTTCTCGGGTATTGTTTTGGTTGTTTAATACATCTTTAGTATCAATTAAAATTTTAACTTCTCCTGATAGTACAAAGTAAATACCCTTAGATTTATCTTTTTGAGAATAAATTGTTTCGTCTCTGATGTATTTTTATCTCCTTGACATGAATGCTAAGTTATTGATTTGTCTGAATGAGCAAGCTTTGAATAAGTACTGCTTATTGATGATATTTTTTATTAATTTTATTTCACCATTAGACTCATCCATTCCATAAATCAAATCTTCAAAGTCTTTCATCGTGAAACTCATTAGGACACACTTTTCAGATGCAGTTACAATTTTATGAATTCTATGTTTTCCAATTTTAAATTTATGGCCAAAAGCATTTACACTATTTACAGTTCTGAATCTTTCCAACACCACTACTTTTTTCTTCTTTTTTAAAAACTTCTTGCTATTTATAATGTTATTTGATGTTTTTCCTAGAGATCTTTAAGATCTCGAAGTCATAAGTTATTCTTAAAAGTGTAAAGATGACTATACACTGTTATTGTGTGATGCTTTATTTGAAGGCATGAAATTAGATTTTCTTCTCATAGAAGCTAATTGATCATTTTTAGAAACAGATAAAAGGTTACTATGTTTAGATTAAAGTGATTATTAGCTTGTTTCTCTATTCTTTGAACTTGATAGACTCAATAAAGATTCTCTTCTTTTAGAAACTTGAGAACTACTACGGATTTTATTCTGTGTTGGCATGGATATTAATCTTTAGCTTGATATTTACTTTTATTTATTATATGGTTATCTCTAATCTGAATCTAAATCTTACTATGATGTCTTATTATAAATATTCCCCTCATCCTAAGGAATTTCTATCTCGATAATCCTTGAACTACTCTTTCTACTACTGCTATTATATTAAAACTAATTTCCTTCATCTCTTTCACTCTTCTAAGGAGTATTACTATCTGGTCGGTTTATTTAAATCATGTAATTATTCTCATTAAAGTTAGGATTTATTAAATTCTGAGCTTTTATAAAATCATCTTGCTCTTAAGAAAGATTATTTTGGCTTTAATTAATATCATATCCTTCCTTCGAAAGATTGTTCTAGCTTATACTTGGATATTCATTGTCTAATTGTGCATAAGAAGAGGGTCTTCTTTTATTAGATTTTGCAAAGTTAGATGCTTTTTATTATTTATTTGATGATTTATACCCATCTTTATTACTAGATAAGAAGAAATCCTAATTATAAGAATGAGGAGGAGAAGAAGATTTTTTGGAAAACGAACCTTAACTAGAAATAGATAATCCATCATCGTCATCAGTATCAGATTCTTATGAATCTAATTTAAAGACTGCACTACGACGATCATCAAAATCATCTTCAAATTATTCTAGTGTATTTATTCTATTGCTTTAAACTCCTTCTTAGTGAGGATTATTATTATTAATATTAAGTTATGTAGTAAGGAATGTTTAAGATACTTTGGGAGATATGTGAGAATTATTATAGCCAATAAAAGAATATTTTGGTGATGTTTTAACTTAATCTATTTAATTCTTTGATTTTCTAACAGTACCTTCAAATGCAACAGATCCCTTAATAAGTAAAAAGAAACGCTAAATATAACTCCCATCTTTATCATATAAAGTATGGTTGTTTTGAGAGACTTCCATTAGTTAGCCATTTTTTAAAAACTCTGTAATGAATGAAAGACCTTTGACAGAATACACATATTAAAATATTGGAATCTTGGTTAAAATATAAGCACAATCTTAGTAATTCTATTATGTTATTTAATCTCTCGATTACTTTAAGCATTTATAAATTATTTATGCTTCAGCAGGGTTAATCTACTTCTTAGGTTTAACTTCTTTCTTCTTTTACTATTCCTCTAAAATCTCATCTAATTAAGAGTATTAATTTGCATTATTACTCATAGCTTCTTTACTTTGAAAATTTTAAGCTACCTTCTTTTCACCTTCATTCATGAAATATTATAATTTAATATGATTGATTGATTGGTTAATAATGCCCTCAACAATTATTCTACAATAATACGTTATGAAATAAATTATAGTTCTTATTAATCTTAAAATATAATTAGAAGCTACAAATTAAGAGATCTAAATTAATTGACTTTGTTTAGCTGTTTTTGCAATTTTGTGCAACAATTTGCAAAAAATGAGTATTTTCTTATATTTTATCTTACTTTTTGCTTATTATATAATTCAATAATAATATTAATAAATACAGTTTATTCGATCAATTTTTAAGATTAATTGCTATTAAATTTACAAATACTAATCAAAATCTTTTCTCTCAATAACTGTATTATATTTCTATTATTTTGAAGCTTGTTTGCTTGTTTGTTTGTTATAAGATCCTATTGTAAAAATAATATATATTCGTTAAATACCTACCTAACTCATAACATCTATCTATTTCATATCAATTACTGTAATCTGTAATTAAAATGTCATTTGAGTATAATATTATTATCATTTGAGGATTATTTATTATCTTCATTTTCCTTTCAAACAAATCTTTAAAAGTTCAAAAAATTAATAAAGCTCCAATCATCATTTTTAGTTCTAATTTTACATTTGATAGTAACTTAATAAATTATTTTAACGATGGAATTTAATATATATTTAATCATAATAAAATGAATTTAAATTATTTATTCTTTAAAGCTACCACATAATTTAATATTTGAGTTGATATATTGTAAAGTAAAAGTACATTAATATCAAGAGAATATATAGTTGAAATAAAATACACAGAATAATTGAAGTAAAATTATTTAGATTAAAATTTAATTGATGAACATATGTATCACTTTCGATTAAGATTTTAGAAAGTAATTTAATTGTATAGGAGATTCCTTTTTATTTAAAGTTATTAAATTCACTAAATCTATTTCATGCTATTAGTTGATAAGTTTGTTATTTTATTAATAGGATTAATTTTTATTTTAATTAGAATTCTAATTGATAAGTCGATTGATCGATTTGAGGGTAGATGAGATTTATAATTATATTTACAGAGTGATTTGTTTCTTATTCATTTTTTACTCATTTCTAATCTATCACTTTCATAATTGCTTATGCTATTTTCATTTAGCTTACTGGTTTAGAAATAATACCATCTGCTCCTTTTGATATGAATTCAATAGTATCAGATTTTTAGTCATAGCCTGACACCATAAAGATGTAGATCTATGAATTAATAATCTTTTCAGCTTACAATTCTCTTATTTTCTAGACTGCTTTTATTCCATCCATTATGGGCATACTAAAATCCATAAAAATAAATTTAAATTGATTGATCTAGTCTTTAAGACTTTTGAATGAATGGTCTTGATATCTCCTGGATAAATCTTAGTTGGTTTCTTTATTAGATATTTTTGTGCATCTCATTTCATCAAGGTCTAAGTTATTAGTAGAAGTATTCTCTTTATTATTGCTTTCTATATTTTAAATTGAGCTTCTCTATTCATTTAAAATTTATCTCTCTTCTATATTATCAAGCTATTTATTGCTTGATTGCTCTTATTATAATCTATTATTTATTCTTTCATCTTTAATTTTATTAGAAGATTGGTAAGTTAATTATTTTATTTTGTTACTTTTATTTTCTATTCTTAATAATGAGGGAGATTTAATCTCTAGGTATTGTTTATTTTCATTATTCTGCTCGTTGTTGATTTAATTATATTCATTTTCTTCAGTTTATTTTATATTTTTTTCTTCCAGAGACAACTAGTGATGGAAATAAGATTTTTTAAATTAGCCTGATTCATTTTGATCATTTTATTCAAGAGTATTTTATTCCAAAAAGCTATAATGGCTTTCATTATTGACTTAAATACTCTACTGCTACTATTTTTCTTTTAGGATCTTTTAATTATAAAGTATTTTTTCAATAGCTTCTAATCCATTATAGGCGCTCTCTATTTTCACTGTTGAGAATTACTTAAACTAATGCTAGAAAACCCGATGCCCAATCTCTTCATCATCAACTACAAGAATATTAGTTTATTTAGAGAAAATGAATTGAAGAATCTAGTTAGAAGTCTCATTTGTGTGGACATATGACATATCAGATATTTCTAATTTAGATTATTTTAAATCTTTTAAATTCTATAAGGCATGGTATTGAGGCTGGGGGCTGATTACATTTGAATTCTTGCATTCAAAAGTAATCCTATGGATCATATTCTTTTAATTATCAGATTCTTCATCTAATTTGGGATATTTATTAACAATATTATCTTTATTTACTGATGAGATTTCTTAACATAAAGTTGGAGCATATGATCTCTAAGATTAAATTGCCTCTAATCCGCCAAAGAGTCTCTCTTTTAAGAGTTCTCCATGGATATTTTGTTATTCTTTATTAAAAACTTAAAGTGTGCTCTATTCTGGAGTTTTTGTTATTGTCATTCCATTTTAGCTTTCTAAAAATGAGTTTTCAATATCCCTATCTAAATTCGATGTGATATTTTTTGATTTTAATTTATTTTGAGAATGGTGCTAAGGGGAAAATTGTAATGAAGAGATATTCATCATATTAGGATTATTATATTTTAATTAGGACTAGCCCATATTCTTTTATTGATGAGTATAAAGCTAATATTTTAGTAAAATGTGAAAAATGTTAGAAGCATTAATAAAATAAACAAAATTTTACTAGGTTGAATCGATTGTGTTCCGACGAGAGTGATTGATTTAGATTTCTATTCCAATTATTAGAATTTGAATTTATATTATATTCATATTCCAATTAATTATTTTTATCATATGGAATGATATTAGGTGAATTTCTAATATTTCCTTTGAGCTCACTACTGGAGTTTAAATTAGATCTATTAAAGGTATTACTCGTTGAAGCTAAGTTAAAAGATTTTAGATTCTTGTAGAACCTTTGACTAGCTTAGTTATTTTCTATTTATGACATTTGGTAGTTATCTATTGTGGGAGATTTGTTAATATATGTCATACTAAATTTACTTTTTTGAAATATCTACTAGAAATTGTATTAGTTAAAATCAGATATCATTGAAGACATTTATTGGTTCTAAAATTCATCTAACGATTCCTCCCCTTCAAAGAGCTGAATTTCTTCTTTCTCATCACTATTATTCTCATTTAGCACATTCATGCTCTACTAGATTTATTCATATTTAAGTTTTTCTCTTGCTTTTTCCTGTAAATTTCTATATATTACAAAAGAGAAAGAAGATCCTTCCCCCTCTTTACTTACTAATTTTATTTCCTCTGATGGCCCTAACAATCCAGCCAATTTTTTGCACATATACAAGCCTAAACCAACTCCATTTTTATTTAGTCCCTTTATTAATGTAAGATGGCTTTAAAATTTTTAATGAAACAAAATTGTTTTTACTGATGGTGTATCAAAAGTTTTGTATTCTTTAAACAATTTTTATTGTATTCCTTATGGAATTCCTAAACCTGTATCAGTGACAATAATTTCAATTGTATCTGACTCAGCATTAATTTCAAAGTATACTTTAATGAATCCCTTCATGGTAAACTTAATAGCATTTCCTATCAGGTTGAGAAGAATTTACTTTAATCTTTGAGAATCGCTAAAAACTTCATAAATATCGGAGTTTCCAACTGTTTGATTATCAATTTTGGGTTCGTAATCTAAAATTAAATCTATCCCCTTCCGCTTCTTTACCTCAAATATATCCTTTATTCATTAACAAATTAAGTTAGGTTTATTTCTAAAAGTTACTCGTTAATTTTTTAACTCAAATTACATTTCCGCCTTCGCAATTATGCTAATTGCAAATTTCTGGAAAAAAATTCTCATAAAGCAGTAATTAAGATTAATTCAAAGAATTTTTAAGTTAAAGGGAAATAAGTAGAATATTACCAAAATATCTTTTAAGCACTCTTTTAAATCAAATTTGATCATTGAAAGTTTTAATGTGCAATTGTCGATCTATCCATAGTCTTAAATATCATTAATTAAGTGATTGAGTAAGTCTGAAACTTTAAGAGTATCATATAATATTTTTTTAATCTCTTCGTCCTTTCTATGATTTAATAATAAAGTTAACAATAAATAGATAGGACTTGATAAGTTTATTTATTTTAAAAAAGATCGATTTCAGCAAGAATTTCTTTTTTTGTGAGAAATAGATTAATGAATATTTCATTCAACAAATAACCTAACACTTTGGAATTTGTTTACATAGTTACAAATATATAAAAAATAATTATTTACATTGAAGTGAGACAGCTCTCTACTAATGAAATCATAGCGCTAAGGGGAGTTTTTAAATCATGAGAGACTGTTGCTAGGAGCTTATCCTTATAGTCATTCATTTAGTACAATCTTTTGTTATCATACTTTGAAAATACAAATTATATCAGAAAAGTTTAGTGTAACATGTTAATAATACATACCTTCATTGAGATATCGTTCAAGACTATCATAATGTTAATTTGATTGTCTTCGTAGCATTCTACTATTTAAACATCTAAATGCTTTTCTTCCAAATCATCGTTGTTCTTGTTAAACGTATGGCGATACTTATTATTTTACTGTAATGGAGTGTAAATGCAGTTTGAATAAATCAATTCCTCTTGCTATTTATTTAATTAAGTAGAATATTATTAATAAAAAAGAAAAATATTCTGTTTTTCTCTATTAATAATATGTATTTTGATAAGGGGAGAATACTTAGCTTGTAAGAAAATAATATTTAATTTTAAACTGTTAAAAATTCAATCTTCTATAATCTAAATCAAATCATACTCTATTTAGATATTATCCGTCACATATTTTGTTAGATTCTTGATTTGATCATTTATTTTGTCAATATCTTATTAAAGTTTTGAGTAAACGTGATTATTAAATGTGTGTTGCAATTTATTTGATGGTTGTAAAAGCCAAAAATATTCTTTCTCAATAAACTTAATTATAAATAATTTTGGAATTATCAGAACTCTTATTAAATCGAATTGGAATAATTAAGAAATCACTTTTAATAAATTGGTTTAATAATAATTATTAGCCACTTAACCAATAAAATTAACTTCTCTTCTACAAGCACAAATCATGGAAGTTGTAAGCTAATTTATATATTAATTAGCCCTCAAAAGAAAAAATCAAAAAATTAGAAATAAATCAAAGAAATTACATCGTTGATTTGTTGAACAAGGCTTACTCTTTTTTAGCAGCGATTAATAAAAAGAACTACTAACTCTAAAAGAGATATTTGAAAAAATTTATTGAAAGAGTTATCCCTAGTTACAGGTTGTACCATATTTTAACTGGACATAAAGAATTAAGGGGGCTTATCCTGAGAAGAAGGAGTCTATTAATTCGTTTAAATGACTTATATATCTTGCTATTTTCTTGAGCTAAATTTTCTTTATGTGTTTCCTTATGATGAACAGAATTTTTAATTAATATTATACCCATCTCCGCTTCCTATTCTATTACCATCATTTCTATTTACTTCATTTTTGCGAATAATTTCCTCAGCCAGGGTAGATTTAATATTGGGTATTTAGGGGTTAATCACTTAAAATTTGGATTAAGGAGGGGATATAGTGGATTAAGATGCTATTGGAACTGTAATTTGTTATAAAATTTAATTAATTTGTTAATCTATTTCACTATTACTATTGATTTTGTTGCTTAACACATTTTCAGTACCTGAATTCAGAATTTAATTGTTAGCAGATATATTAAAACATGATTTAAATTAATCATTTACGAATGATATCTTAAAGGATTCTTTATTTTAGTCAGCTCTAAGTATCAATGTTGGAATCGGAAGACGCGATTGAAATATTTAGAGCCAGCGCTACCATTTCTTTTTAGAGCGAAAATTCTCAAAATACTCAATTTTTTTATATGATTCGTTGTAATAAATAGAAAATAAGGAAACTATAAGCATAATAGAACTTAATGATATATCAATTATTTAGAATTTCTGGTATTGATTGATCAGTAAACTTACAAATAACGAGCTAAATACTATACATCTAAATATCCATTCATTTTGTGCCAATATATTCAGGAATACGAGTATAAGAAGGGAAAGATCAAGGCACAAGCCCCCTTTGGATGAGGAAGAGCAATATTATTTTTAAGAATTAACTCTAAACACTACGAAGCAGCAATTATACAATGATTACAAGAAATTGTAAATGTTTAACCAAGAGGAATTTAAGGTATATTTTAGAAATATGAGGTTGAGGATAATTAAAATACTTAATGATACAATAATATGAGTATCATCTGTACTCATATCATCACTTTGATTATCATTTTCCACTTTGTCACTACTAGTTGAATTATCAAAAATATCCTTCTTAATGATTCGCAAAATAATAAACATGTAAAGAGTAATGTTAAGTAAAAATAAGGCACGAATATATAGAATGTGCTGCTCTTCTATACTTTTATTTTGATAGAAATTGTTTAAACTAGAGGAATTGAACCGCAGAAGCAGCTTCTACACAATGGATTTAAATATCTTATTCCCTTTTCGAAAGAATACTCCTTTTGATTCATCTGACTAATCTAATTTGCTTTTCTCTTTTATATTAAACATTCAGTCACTTACTTACAAAATCAGTGTACTCTTTTTTAGAATCTTTAAAAACTATATGTTTTATATTATAAACAAGCTTTTTCTTTCTTTTTTTTTGTTTTCTCTTACTTGCATATTTCTTTCCTTGCTACTTACCAACCTGCCTGCCTGCCTATCATCTTTAAAAAGAATTAAGATTCTCAAGTGAATTGAATAGAAATTTAATAAATTGTGGTAACATGACAACACTATCATTTTGAAAGAGAAGTAGAATATACCTAAATGACATTAGGATTACTTAAACTAATCTTTGTGAAATAGATAGATAAATAGTTGGTTTGGTAGATAATAACTTTAAAATATCACAAATGGATAGGTAGGTATTATTGCTAAGGAAAAACATACTTACATAAACCTCAATCAATACATTTCTAACGCAATTACATAAATAAAAAAATAATGGATTTCATAAAAAATAATATATTTTAGCAATCATGCATCTATTCTAAAAAAGAAATAATAAATTTTTTAGAAATCTTAATCAAAAATTAATTAATTATTCACTTACTTATTATTACTTTATTATTAATACCCTACTCTTTCTTTAATTATTGGTAAATGTTTTAAATTTCTCATTTGGAATTTATGTTGACAGAAATTAATAGATAGGTAGAGAGAAAGAGAGTGCTTCTATTTATTTATTTATTTTTACAATTTAATAATTTTAATTATATTCGAAATAGTTCATTGCTATAACTTTGCCAATTTCATGCATTAAAATTGTATTTTCTATCACTGTTTTGATATCTCGAGGCAGGTGAGTTTTCTTAACTATTTTTTGTAGATTAGGTTCCTTTAATTTAAGGTTATTTTATGCCCATAAATGAATTCATAAAGGTCTCTTTTTCTATTCGATTTACTTGTAGACTATTATATCTTTACCTTGACTAATATTCTTCTTATTCTAATGCACTAATTTCTTGTAATATCCAGTTCTACTAATTTTCATATTATTTTATCTTTTCTGTATTTTTCATTTGTTGATTAAGCTATTTATCATTGAAGAATTTGCACTTTGTCTAGTAAGAATGCTATTTATCGGCTCTCACTCTCTCACTTAAAAATCTTTTTCTACTTATTTGTTGCTCATTGAATTATTTAATTGCTTCACTATTTTCTCTATTTATTCTCATTATCTCTTCTTTTTCCAATCTTTTTTAATTTTAAACTTATTCTCTTGCTCTCCTTAAGTCTGAGTCAAGCTATTCTTTTATATTCCTTGTAGAAGATGATATTTGCTACTATCTTTAATAATAATCTTCTTTAAATCTTTATAACTATTATATTTATTAAATATAAATTAGTTAACATTTACTATTTTTATTAATTTAATTTCTAAAAATTATAACAATCAAATTGAACAATAATCTTTAAAAGAATTTTTGATTTCATTAAATTAACTTTTAAAATTCTGATAGATTAGATTGTTTTATTTTGTAATGAATAAAACTTCTACTTTGCCTTGATTGCAAAATAGAAAGGGATTTAATAAATGAATAAAGTTAATGTAATATTTGAATGGGTTGAAGACAATAAATTGTTTTATTTAATAACAATCTTCTTACTAATTGTTGATCTTAGCTTTTCCTTTCTCTTATAAACTCTAAGTATTTTAACTTTTTATCAATTATATTTTCTCTTCCTTACTAGAGTCTTTCATTTATACGAAGATTATGCACCTTCTTTTTAATGTATTCATACTATTCCTACACTTCTTCTGTAGCTCTTCTTGCTATCCAATTTGAGTTGTTTTCTTCTTTAAATCTAATAGTAAATGGAGTCCTATTTACAAGTATATTATGATACGATTTGCTATGGGGCGAGTCAAAGCTATATTTTCCATTCCCATTTTATAATTTCTCAATCAATTCCTAAGGGGTTAATTTCTTATATTTAAAGTTGATAGGCAACATTTAATTTAAAATTATATTTGTTATATCTTGGATATTCTACTACAGTATAAAATATCTTTGAAGAAATATTTTAATTTTCAATTGGATTATCTATGAATATTTTGTCTTGAGAGATTTTATATTTAATAATCAATATTTAAGTGTTCAACTGCTATCTATCTATTAAATTACGCAGAATTTCTACTTTTTAATTACTTTATTATGAATATTCTTAACAAAATAATTTAGAAAGAAATTATTGAAATACATTCATTCTATCAGCGAAACTTAAAATAAAGAAGAGTAATCGAATAAAAGGTCAGTATTTTACTTTTTTTCTCTACTTAAAATTTTAATAGGCAACATGAATATTTATAAGACATGTATGTAAATATAAAATTGTAAAAATGGGAAGAAAAATAAATAAATTTATAGGAATTGGATTAATCAATTAATTTTAAAATAATTATTAATTACAAAAATATCTCCAAAACTCAATATACAATTTCAACTAATTCTGAGTCAATATCAAAAATAACTTCAGTACACTTAAAATCCTCTCCATCTATTTCCATATCGATAGGTTGGCTTTCATGACTGATAATTTTAAATTCTCTACCTCTTATATAAGTGCATTCTTTATCATAAATGTGTAATCCATCTTTTTCTGCATTTTATAAAACATTTATCATCTTCTTTCTGCTATCTGAATACATAATAATCATATCTAATAATCCATCATTTACCTATTTATTTATTTAATTAATTAATATTTTATCTATTACTGAATTTACTTAAGGATTATCATAAATCAATTAGTAATATATTATAAAGATTATTTAGATAATATATCAATTAATTTAAATTATAATTATGATTTTATCAATCAATTGAATAGAATATTACTTATGCAATAGGGCAAGCACGGAAACCTCCTCCAGTTCTTGGAACATTATTCACTTCAATAAATCTTACTTTTTATTTGTCAAGCACAGTTTTGCCATCAACAATTACGCTCATTATATCAGTTGATGCAGAAAGAACTTCTATAAATGCAGCAACTTTATATTTAAGTCTGAAAAATATTCCTAATTTCTTTGCTCTCTAATCAACTCTCCCAGCAAATCCAACACCACCTTAACAGCTAAAATAATAAGTCTTCCATACTCCATTTTCATCTTTTAATCTACATCTACCAATATCTATATTTCTAACTTTGGGATCTATGAGATATTTTTCTAATTATTTAAAAATTTTTTTAATTTAAGTTAAATCTTTTGTTATTGAAGTATAAACAAACAAATATAGAAAGAAATCTTTCTTTAGAAAAAAGTTGATATACTTCCGTTTTATTATCTTCGTAAATTACTACTATATAGAATTAAAAATCCATTTTGCTTATTTACCTACATACTTGTTAACCTAGATATGATTAAACCCAAGAGATGAACACAAGTCATTGCCTGTTCCTCCTGGAACGACTGCTAAGGGATAAGGCTTGACAGGCTTTTCATTTAACCTTCTTTCAATAGCTTATCTCTTTGCAAGAATATTTAAAGTCATAAAGATTGAACCATCTCCTCCGCAAACCATTAGCAAATTATCACCATCAAAATCAAAAGTCTCAACAAAGTCATAAAAATTAAGGATGGATGCACTATAAGTAGCAGTGTAAGGGATTTTGTGCTTAACCAATTAATTAATAACATTTAAACCTATCTTTCTGCCATTTCCTCCTCCACTAGTTGGATTTATCAACAATTAGACTTTCTTAAAGGGTTTTTTTCTTTATTCATCAATTTTATTCTAGAATGATACAAAGGGAGGGGCTCCTACTTTTTTCTTACAGCAGCAGCACGATGTACCAATTATTGCATCCTAAACTTAAAATTAAACGAGACCTACTACATTTTCATATTTTCCAGCTATTGAATTTGGATCATGTTACTACTACTACTACTATTTATTTTAATGATTAGATTGTCTTAAAGCTATCTCGGCTTCTTCATCATTCACTTACATTTCTACTTTAGGAGCCTTATTACCAGAGCTATCTATTCCTGTTTGCATTTCTTTATCTTTTAACTGCTTGGAGTCTATTTATTTTCTTATTGGATTAAATTGCTTTTTTTTAATATCGAATTAATTATTATTAATGTAAGAGATTCAAATTGAAAAATATAAGGAAGTAAAATCAAAACTAATTTCAACTTAACAGCACAGAATAATTCCATAATTCAACTTTTGATAGAACTTGAGGTAAGAGTTTTAATTAAAAAAGATTTTTCTTAAGCAAAATGTGGTTTGTAAGTAAAGAAATTAAGTTACTAAACTAAATTACATTTAATATCGAATATTTAATTGACACTGAAAAGTTGAAAGAAGTGTAATCATCTGATTAATAAATGTATTCCAATTAATAACTATTAAATTCTATTTAATACAAAATAAATTTTATTTGCTCAAAGCATTTTCCAATTTAAAAGAATATTTGATGCACCAAAGTGTATGTATGAAATAGATACTGTTTGTTATTAGTTGATTTATTTATTATTTATGTTGAACTTAAAATAGATTTAACTAAATTAAGAAAGTATCTTTCTTCTACTTTTCTCTTTTCATTTGAGACATTATCTTTATAAAATTAATACTCAATCAAACATTCACTTCTTAAAATTAATCAAATTGATAATTAGATATTAAATATTCGCATACAAAGTAAATTAAAATATATACGTTTGACTTACTTATCGAATTGATTGACTGATTGACTGACTGACTGACAACTCATACAGATGAATTATAATAATTAAATTGAATAAAAAGATATCTATAACGCTTAAAAAAGTAACCTTTATCTTCATTTTCAGCCAGATTCTTACCATTTCAATAAAAAGTAAGAGAAACCGATTGCTAATGCACCCTTTTTCGAATTTAAAAATAATAATTAATAAACAGTTGAGTTAGAGGATTAGATGCAATCCAAACAGAACAATTATGATGATTAGGAAGATGACTGGAATCCTCTACCACCATAGAAAGAAAATAGCATTTTAAACAAGCTTAGAATTAATTTCACAAGTAATTGTTTATATATATAAATTTACTTTACTAATATTTACTTTTATAATAGATAAAGAGATTAAGCAATAAGGAGATGAACATTTTAAAGATGTGAAATTTGATTTAGGAGAATTTGCAGATTTTAATGAAAATGACCTTGATGATTACTTTGAAGGTGAATAAAAGGAAGATAATAAAGGATAAAGAAATAAAAATATAAATTAAAAGGAAAATGAATATGCCGATTTTGATGAAGAAGATATAGAAGTAGACGATAGTAATAAACTATTTTAGGATAATAAGAAAGCTATCAAGAAATTGCGCCAACAAATTTAAAATGAAGACATATTTTTTAATCCAATTGAAGATGAAGAAGATGACACTTGGGTAAAACACAATTTAAGTAAAAATTTTATTTTGTTTAATTATTCTATTTTTCTAATATTTTATTTATTTAGAAAGTAATAATATTCCGAAGGCAAATACAATATTAAGTTGCCCTTGCTGTTTTGTATAGCTTTGTTATGATTCATAGAGGCATGAATACTATGATAATTAATATAGAGCAATATGCGTTAAAAATATAAAAATAAATACTACTAAAATTATTCAACCATTAGCAGAAGATGAAGCTAAGAATTAGAAGGACTCTTATAAGAATAAATTTAGAAGGAACAGAAGAAAACAGAAGAAAAATAAGCAAGAAGAACCCAAAAATGATCTTATCCTTAATGAAAATGATGATTTAACTAAAGAAAACTTAGAAGAATTAGAGAAGAAAATAGATGCTTAAAAAGATTCATTTTTGGTCTATTTTAGTGCAGAGTGCGTTTACTGTTCTACCGAAGTAGCAGCATATGAATTAAATGAAAAAATGTATCATTTCTTTAATGTAATTCCAAGTTTAGGGTGAGAGCTTTGATTAAATGTTTAGTTGCTTGCTTACATTATAAAATAAAGATATTGATTTTAAGTATTTTCTATATTTATTTGTATTTATGATAAACCAAAAAGTAAAAAATAAACAAATAAATAATATTATTTTTAAGTTATTTTACAATAAATATATCTTCTATTAGTTATTCATTCATAGTTCATTATATTTCTCACAAACAATACCTCTAAATATCTCCTTTTATTGTAGGATTTTTATTAAATTTTATAAAAGAGGAGATTCCATAATCTTATAAACATAATTAAGAATTTATCTGTGAAAAGATGATTAATTTAATGTTCTATAACTTTACGATTTCCATTCAATTTGTAACTTAGGATTAATTCAACTACTGTCTCTATAAAGAGAGTAAAAAATAGAAGATTACATATTTTTAGACGTCAGAATTTGTGCACTGATACATAAGTTAATTGCGCTAAATTAAATATTCGTTTGATTTTAAACGTAATATATTCCAATATCTTTTTCATAATTATTATGTTAAAAATTAACAATAAATTAAACCTATTCAAGAATTAATAAAAGTATAAAGATTTAAGATGGATACTAAAAAGTGTTTTACTCATTTTAAGGATGCTAAATGGAGAGAAACCTATACTGAAGAAGTTATGAAATAAGAATAAAGCGAAAAGTATAGAGCTCCCGTTCCTGGAGAGGGTGTTACTTACCCAGTTGAAAATTGGTTTAATTTTGAAGTCTAAAGCAAAGATAAGAAAACTTTAAAATTAAATACCTATAAATATCCTGCAGAAGGTAATAGAGTGGCCGTTTTTATTATTTTCCACGGGCTTAATTCTCATGTTGGTAGATCAGGTCATATTGCTAAAGCTTTAAGTAAAAGTGGTATTGAAACTGTTGGATTTGATTTTAGGTAAGATATTTTTAATTTTCAAGTAGATTCATTTTTTAATACTAATTTTTTTATTAGAGGATTCGGTAAGAGCGAAGGATAGAGAGGTGTTTGCGATTCCCATGCTACTTTAATTCAAGATGTAGAAAAGTTTGTTTAACATGTTGAAACTACTTATTAAGGTGAAAAGATCTTTATTGGAGGCTAAAGTTGGGGTGGATAAATTTGCTATACTTTAACTCTCGAAAACCCTAATCGCTTTGCTGGTGTTGTACTATATGCACCTGCTATTAAGGATAATAAAAAGAATTCTCCTTTCAGCAAAATGTTTGCTTGTGCTTTTGGTGCTTTGTTCCCAACCACAAAATTAGTTGGTAAATTTACTATTAGAATAAAAAGATTTATTTTATGCATTAAATAATTATAAAATTAAATTATTAGATTAAAAACATGGTTTTGCAAATAAAAATCCTGCTGTTTCTGAGAGCTTCCCTAATGATCCTTATGCTTACACTGATAAAATTATTCCTGGTACTATCAGAACTGTAATTAATCAATAAGAAAAACTATCTACCACATATAAATAATATAAAGCTCCTTTCATTATTTTTACTGCTGGTGTAGATAAACTTGTTGATCCTTTCCTTGGATTCGATTTAATTGATGAATCCCCTTCTACTGATAAAGTCCACGTGTTCTATGATAACTGCTGGCACAATATGTGGGGAGAAAGTGAAATCTATGATGCTATTGAAAAAACAAAAGAATGGATTTTAAAAAGAATTTGAAATTGAAAGCTTTCTATATGCTGGAGTAATAGATTTTGGTTACTCTCTTTTATAAATTTAATATTTGATTCATTATCTAATTAATAAATTAATAGAAATTAATTAAAATTACTTACTCTATTTAAAATATTCGTTCGTAATAACACAATCAGTCTTAATGTATTAATTACTAAATATTTTATTCTTAAGCTATTACATTAAAAACAAAATGAATTAATTTCTTAGATAACTCTTATTAGGTTGCAGTAATCTAATATCAAAAAAGTATTTTAATTGAAAATAATATAATTAACATTTTATCTAGATTTATAGTCAATACATAAACATTCTCTGCTTTCATAAGATTCTTTTAAAAATTTAAATAAATTATTTGCTTTTTATGATAGTTAAAGGAAGGATTTTTGATTAAAAATGTTAAAGAAAGTAAACAACAAACAATAAGGATAAAATAGATTTATAATTGAAGAATGTTTATTAAGTAAGTAAGTATTAAAAACTTTATTATTTGATTTTAATTTTAATGAATGAATTTCATATTAAGCAATCAATCAATCAACTAACTAAGTAAATACATACATACAAAATTAAAAGGAAATAGTTAATTTTTAACAAAAGGAAGGTCATTTAATTAAATCTTTGTAATCTCAAACTATAATTATTTTGTTGAGCTTTCAATGTTTTTAGAAGTCGCCCTGTTAAGTAGCAGCTTTTTAATCTTTTCCATATAAAAATTCATTAAAACTCAATCCAAATAGTTAATAGAAGAATCCTGTTCTTTCTTCTCTTTTTTTCTTATCAAATGAAGGAAGATATTTAACTTCCATATTCAAACGTTGTGCATTTTCGCCCTAATATCTACTTTCTAATCTATCCACATACTTCAAAATAAATTAAATTTAAAAAATGGGTTGAAATAATAATCAATTACTTAATCATATATTGTTTCGCATTCATTTATACATTCTGTCTTTGATTCATCTGTAAGATTGGTGCACTTCTCCATACATTCATTATATTCTATAAATTATCAAAAATAATCTTCGATTTAGTAATTCTTCATTGCTGAAAATAAAAATAATAATCTAGAACCTTCACTCAAATTGAAGTACACTTTCATTCTCTCTTATTTCTCACTAGAATATACCTATTAAATTATTTATAATTTTAAATAGCCTTATTTTTCATTTGAAGCTATGCGTTTGTATTTACTGTGTACACATCTTTTCTGAGGAATACGTCTTTCTTTAACATTTTTTATCCTAAATCTTATTAATTATTTGATATGCCTTATAGTCAAAACTAATGATAATAACTATGCCTTTTTATGATTTCAGTCTTAATATTAGAAATTATATATTTTGATTGTGTATAAATTATTATTTTCTAATTTTTGATTAAACAATGAATTAAATCAACTTTTTTTGTGAAAGATATATCAAGAAAAAAAAATAAAGAATATTATTATTGATTGGTAGAATTTTCAAAATAGATGTAAAAAGAAAGAAGATACACTTAATAGACATATTTTTCTGTAGAGGAATTATTTATGATGTTTCAATTGAAGATACTTTGTTTGAAAATTAGTTTACAAAGTGAATAAATAAGTATATGTACATATGAATAAATGTAATGTAAAGTAGAATTATTGTAAGTAAGTTAATAAATAAATAAATAAATGATTATTGTAAATATTTAATGTAATTATTATTGTTATTAGTAGTAATTGTAGAGAGAACTCGTAGTTTAATTAGTTATTATAATTTAGAGACTGAAAGAGCCAGCTTATTTTATTATTAAGATATTTCTACTTGAGAAATAAATAAATAGTTATTATTTTCACAAAGAGCAATCAATATCTGCATTATAATATTCTTTTCTCACGAAAATTGTAGAATTCCTATTTCTTTAAAATATAAATAAAATTAGACTTTATAATTATATTTTGGAATATAATAATCAAAAGTATTTTGATAGGTAGATGTCTTTGGATCGGAAAAAGGAATATTAATATGAGAACTAGTATTCCTGTATATCCAAAATTCAATCTGAGCTTCCTGCATGGATTACTTAGCCATTAATTTATCTAGTAATCAAACCATAGAGGCTCATATATTTTAAAAGATAATAAACAAAATACAATATTAGCTTATTTGCGAATAAGCCATCTTCGATTTTGTTCATTACCTTTGCAAAATATTATGTATTAAATAAATAGTTTACCTTAAATAGAATTTCTTTAGGTAATCTACTTAGAACATCTCAGGATAGTAAATTTAGCTGCTTCTAAGCTATAGCAAGTAAGATATTATCCATCTGAGAGGTTTTACCCTTTAGAAGAGAATATTTGAAGAGATAGTAACTTCTCTTAAATTCCTCTTTTTTATCTTTTCTTTTTTTGTATGTAAAGTCTTGATTGATTTTATTTTTAATTTATTTTTTGATATATCTTTCTAATATTTAAATTAAGAGAAATGAAGATTTTAGTTCTAGCTATTTTAACCTATTAATTTGCAGAGAAATCCATTAAGATCAACTTATAAAAGATGCAAAAATAGAAACTAAATATTTTTCAGCAATATTTTTAATCTAATACAATTAATTATTTTGAATATTATTGTTAATATTATAATTGAAAACTACCAATATAATATTATTTATTATAAAATAATCATTATCTTTCTTTGTTGGAGAGAATATTTTAATTCATTGAAAATAACTTAGAAAGAAGAAGAGGTAGCACATAAAATAAAATTTAAATTTAATCTACTTTTTTTAAATTTTTTTATTAAAAAAGTTAATTAACTAAAATAATATATTTTTTAATATTTTTAAACTTTAATCTATTATACCTATCTGTTTATATCTCACCTGAATGTTTATCTCTTTATCTCTGTTATTAGGATTTGAATTTCAAAAATATTTAACGTTAAAGTCATCAAACAAACAACCATTTCACTCAGAATAATCAAATTGAATGATTAAGTAATTACAAAAAATATTTAATTTCTACAAAGAAATTTTTAATAATTATTGATTGATTGAGTGAATATTTGATAATAATTATCTTAGTGAAACCAAAAAATTGACAATATTACTCCATAAATGAAGACATTTCAGAAGAAGATCAAAGATTTAATGAATTTAACTTAGTTATTTGCTTAGAATAACTAAGGAGAGGATATTTTAGTTGAAAAAAGCTCTGATAATTATAAGATTCTGCACACCTTTTCCAATGGGCTTTTCCATAACTCTAGTGTAACTATAAAAATATATGATCTGAATCAGCAACTTGTGGAATGTAATTATAGCTGGAATTATAATACTCTTAACCCTATTGGTTTCAATTCGACTTCCAGAAATTCACATGTTTAAGAGCAAGATGACTTCAAAAATTTTACTAATATGTATGAGTTCAATGCTTAGGAAATAAATTAGTATGTGCGTGTTTTCATCCATCCTAAAAAAGATCCATCTGCCGAGTAAATTAATTATAAACAGAAGAACTACACTACCTAAAATAAAAACAAATAAATCAATAAAGTGCAACATGGACAGTCTAATTCGATTAGATTGATAAATAATTTAAAATTAAAATGATAATTTAATTATCATTACTTTTTAAGAAGTTTTTCATCTGTTTATTCTTTATTTATGAAATATTAAGATGATTTATTGTTATAAAAAGAATGATAGTGAGAATAGGACCAATTTAAATGGATCCAGATACTAAATATACAGTTCAGAGTGTACTATATAGTGGGATTGTGAATATACCTGTTAAAATTGGAAGAGACCTCGAATCTGCTAATATGATAATCAGCCCTTAGAATATTATAATTAGATAATCTTCTTCACCATAACATGATTGTTTGAAAATATTAAATCACCTTAACGAAATAAAAATATTATATAGCGAAAAGAAAGGTCCACTAAGTGAGAAGAGCTTTAAGTTATGCTTTCCAAAAAGATCTGTTTTATAAAATAATTCTATCTTACCTTGCATATAATTAGATAATTTCTTGGAATTATAAGCTGAATCAAGACATTTCAGGGATTATACTTTCATTGTTCTTCGCTCCTTAGCAGCTAAACAAACCTTTATAGATGAAAAAATAATTTAAAACATAAACATAGATCCAAAGACTTACATTAAGGATTTTAACTAGTTTACTGAAGCGATTCTAAAATACATTCACTATTCTTAAATATAAACACACTATTAATTTTAGCTCAAAAGGTTAAAATAAGAAAATAAATGCTTGCAAGTACAGATCATTTCTTACTTTAATAGAAGAATTCACATTTAATTTCATTTATAACAAAAAATAGGGTGAGGTAGAAAGTATGGAGGAGGAATGTCATTTAATTATCTAAACTTTTAAGTAAATTCTCTAACAGTAGGGGGTTTCATGTGGAGAGGAAATAGAGTATCAAACAAGAAAAGATTACAGAATGAGCAGAAGGGATATTTAAGAAGAAAACATAGCCTTAAAAGAAAGAATATAATAATTAGAAGAGGAATTATAGTTTTTATAAAACTTTCATACTTCATCTAACAACAATAATAGAAGCAGTTCTCGCTTTAAAGGTAGTACAAGCAGTCATTTGAGCTAAAGTGGAAACGATGAACTAATTAGCTAAAAGGAATCAGATAGTATTATAAAATAGGTTGAGAAAAAGTACCAACAAAAACTATAAAAGGCCTTTATGGAATTAGAAGAAGTTAGAGATGATTTAAATGCTAAAATATAGGAATAACTTCTTATCATAAATAACCTAGAAAACAAGAATCAAGATTTAAAAAACTAAATTTAAATTTTAGAAAAATCTAATAACTACTTTAGTGTAGAGAGAAAAAGTATAGCCCATCACAGTGTTAGCAATACCAATAATAATTTAATGAACAGGGAATTCGATATTCTGAAAAAATAAATATAATCATTGCAATTTGATATGAATTAGCGCTAAGCCAAGAACGAAGATTTTTTATAATTATAAATATAAAACTAATAATTGTAAAATGAAATTTATAGAATGAAATAAAATAATAACTATTAGAATAATAACGAAAATAATACAACTCTTACAACCACTAGAGCAAGAATTTTCGATAATAATACACCAGTGAGAAGTAGAAATAATACAATCCACAATGAAGAATAAAACTCTTAATAATATAATTAGACAAGGACTATCAGGTCTAGTAGCTATAATAACATACCTTCTTAGAGAAATGCTACATCATCCTCCTTAAGTAGACCTAATTTATAAATTTAAGAGCCTTACAACTAAACAAATAACTATACTGCAATTAGTAATAGATAGAGAATTCCAAGTGTAAATAACAGCTATAATTTTGTCAATGAATCATAAGATTAATTTACAAGAGTATAATAAATCAAATCAAATCATATCTAAGGGGAAAATAGCCATAAAACTTTGAAATATGTTAATACTAATAATAAAGAAAATCTTAGCTTAGGTGGTAATGGATAATTAAATTAATAAGAATTAAATAGCAACTATTCTAATTATAGTCGATAAAAGGATTCTTAGCAATAGTAACTTAATAAACCTTTCTTTAATAATACAAAAGAAAGGCCTACTCAAACTTATAAAACAGAAATTCCTATAGTAAGAGAAGCACAAATTCTTAGAGAAAATGCTTAACAAAATAATAATAATAATAATAATAATATCATTTAAATAAATAAAAATTAAAGGTGCAATAATAAAACATATAATACTTAAACAACAATAAATACAAATTATTAGCCAACTAATTTAAGATACACAAATTATTGAAAATTCCAAGCTAAGTTAAAACTAAAATTAAGAGTCAATCAATCTATACCTTTATTAAATTTTATATTAATTACTATAATTAATTGCATAAATTAGAATCAAAGTATTTTAAAAATTATATATTAAATTAAATCCTTACAACTCTCCTATACTTCTAATAAGCACTTCACTCATAAAATAATTAATTAACCCTCCCTTCCTCCCTTTTAGAAATTATCTGCTCAATTAAAATTACTTTTTTTTAATTTTTAAATGTTTTGATCATTAATATTCTTTAATTCACTACATTAATTAAAAGAAAAATAATATAATTGTAAATTAAAAGTTGATTCTACTTCTATTAATTAAAATAAATAAATAAAAGAGAAGTAAAAAAATAAGTATTATTGAATTCCACTAAACTAAACCACCCTTATGATTCTTAATAATTAGTATGAAAAGTTGAAATTTAACGAGCATATAAAATGCGAAAGGGAGTTTGAAGATGAAATAAATTAAGAGAGATTAAAAATTAATTTCTTATCTACAAGATAGTAGAAGTAGGACTTCAAAATTATTTTAGAGCAATAATAAAAATCATCATAATTAGTCATTTTAAATAGGAAAGTTAATAAATATACCTAATCTCTTCACAAAGACAAAGATGAATTATTAATAGATAACTTTTCTGAAAAATTAGGCCAAAAAATAACTTAATATGTTTCAAAAGAATAGAAGGTTAAAAAAAATTAGGAAAAAAATAATGATAAAACTTTTACAAAGCCTTTACGTTCTAACTCTCTCGGTTAAAAAAATGACTTTAAATTATTCCATAACAACCAAATTTATAATGCTTTAGTACTTCCTTAAAGTATTGTGAATAATGTCGTGGAATTATAATTACCTCTACTCAATTTAAAAGAAAATAATCAATGCAAAAAATCTTAAAAATTAATTCTACATACAGATAGAATTTCTAAAATCTCTTTGTAAAGAAATTAAAGTTAAAGTAATGATTTAAGTATTAAATATTAAAAAACCTAATTAAAATAAAATTAATCTTCAAGGCGTTAGTCTACTTTACCTTCTATCTTAATTCCTGAAAATTTGGCATCCTCTAATAATAAACTGTTCTCAGAAATTAAGAAATAAAGATTTATAAAATTTAATAGTGACTTAAAGGATAGGATTTTTAAAGTTTAAGATAATTACATAAACCACCTTTCTTTAAGGTAATATTAAATAGATTTTTGAGAGTAATTAATTCAACTTCAAATTATATTGATTTTTATTACTACTTTGTTAAAATAAGCTGCTTGCTACTATATAAGTAAAACCCTATATAAATTTTCTTAAATAACTCATTATATACTAATTTAATTATTTTTAATAATTTGTTTATACTAAAAATACAACATTTAATTTTTTATCTTAGTTTGTATGTTTGTTTGTTAGTTTGATTACTAATTTTCTTTCACTTAAACATATTTTATTTATTAGTTTATCTATTTATTATTCTTAAAAATTAATCAATCTTTTTTTCTATCTTTAGCCTCATTTTATGGATACTTTTCTGCATCCTCATAATCATTTTAGAACTATAATTTTGTTAGAATTTTAACAAAGAAAGATTTTTAATTGTCTATTTAAAAGAAGACAAATGCACAAACGATAGCTGCCGATACTATTCCTAATAAAAATCCAATTACTATTTGAAATTGAGTATGATAATTTAAATAATGTCTGCTATATAATACAAGTGGGCTTGTAAAGAAAACAAATAATTATTATAAAGGGTAATGCCATCTATTTTATTTAATTTTGATAATATTTCAAATTTATATTTTATTAAATATCTATATAAATTAAATTACTTTGTACAAAATTGTCTCTTCTTATTTCTGATCAACAGCAATAATTCAATCAAGAAGAAAGTAACAAGGAAGCCTGACATCCCAGCATGGGAGGAAGGGAATCCATGGCCTGCAGAACAACTACCTTCTGGTCTAGGTTATTTATATACTCTTTTAAGTAATTCGCACCCTAAAGTGCTCAATACAAACATAGCATTGAGAATCATATTTCTGGCTGTCCTCTAAAAAATAGGAATAATTAAAAAGTATAATCCCAATAAGTAAGGGTAGATTGAACAGAAAATCATAGTATATTCGAATAATAATTCAAATAATGATAACTCTGCAAAATTATAATTCATATAGCATGAATTAACTTTCTACAATATGTATGGGCAAGATTCGCAATTTGAATAAGCCATAAATCAATAATCAGATATTATTTTAAGATATAAAATTTAGATATTTCTTTTTTAGAATTCAATTATTCTTATTGGATAATTAGGGTCAATAATAATTCAAAATAACTATTTCTAATAATTAATGATTGAAATTAAGAGGCGAATTATCAATTGTTAGATTAAAATAATTTATATTACCTCTTTAAAGTTGTAAAAATAATGTAATAAAGCTAAATAAAGAAATTAAAAGATAAAATAATAATATTAATCTATCTTCTTGAATAAATAATTTAATTATTCTCAATAAATAATTTAATTATTTTCAATAAATAATTGGATTCTTAATAAGAAAAGTAATTTAATAATGACATAAAGATATTCTTTATATTGAATTTAACTAATGCTAATAACATATAAGTAATATATAGGAATAATTGAACCAAATCAATAAGCTAAAAAAATAACAACTCTTCAAATATATCCAACCTTTTTATTTAAATCCATAAAAAACTCCTTTCTTTCATTATGATTTTAGTCTAAAAATCTTCTGAATTAATACTATGGAGTTTTTTTCATATTTTGAAAAGCTTTGGATATCATTTTAAATTTTCCTTCTAAATTATTATTGACTCCGAGTACTTATTAAGAGAGGGTTTTAATCTATTAAGGCAATGAGTTTTCTTCAAGAGAATTTGCACTATTAATAGAAATCTTGTTGAAGTTTTCTATTAAAGCTTTTTTATACTTTAAAGTATCATAATATTTAACTTACTTTGAAATAAATTCATTTTTAAAGATTTAATTTTTATTTTAGCTTACATCTTCTGACCTATTTTACTTATCTAAGTTCAATTTTATTAATGTTTATGATAGATGTTTATTAGGAGAGCTTTTCAAGGATATCTTTGAAGCATTATCTTCTTATTTGGTATTAAAACTTTTAATTTTTCTATTAGTTGATAGATCATTCAATAAATTTTATAAACTTGGCTTTCTAGGACTAAATGATTACTCGTAAATTGAAGATCTATTAGAAGAATTAGTTTAGCAAGTTTTATAAAATATATTTAATTTTTATTTCATCGGTTATTTATCCTTATCTTATTCAATAGCAAGATTAGATACCTTATTAAAATAAGTAATACTAATCTATTTTAGAGATTAGGTTTAACCTTTCGTAGACCTATAACTATTTCGTGATTTTTGAGATGCTTATTCATTTAAAATTGAGTATTTTCTTTCAATTTATTTTTATTAAGGTTCTTTAGAAGGTATTTCTATTACTTTTTCTTCTTTGTTAGACTCTTTCTTTATTTGTTAGTTTTTATCACTTAATAATAACTTTTTAATAAAAACCCATTAATTATCATGTCTGCTCGGAGAAAAATCTGTTAAAGAGCCTTTACATTATTTCTGTGTAGAATTTATTTAGTTTTTGGATTTAATCTTGTTTTTCTATGGTGTTGAAAATTAGGTTGATGTTTGTGATATATTTTTAATAATTGAAATGGTATTTTTTTTATTTATTTATCTTAGTTTATTAGGGCTAACTGGTGAAACATTTACCTAAGAGGTATTTGAAATTTATGTTATACAATTTTTGTTTTATTTTTCAGATTCTTTTTATTATATCGGTTCGATAACTTATTAGAATTGTTCTTTTTGAGAAGAATTTTCTTATTTTGATTTTGGGCTTGAGAAGATAAACAATTTTTTATGTTTTAACCTCTCTTCCTTTGCTGGAAATATCAAGTTTTTATCCATTTCACATTCATCTATTTGTAAAAGTTCACTTTGGCTTTTTACATATTTATCTTTTTTACTAGATAGTAGTTATTCTAGTTGAATTCCTTTTAAGTTCTCAAAATTTACCAATCTTTTATGAGGTGAATCATTAGGAATATAATCACTTTCGCCTAAAGATGATTTAATTTAAGTCAGAGATTTAAGTCCTTTTTATTTGAGAATACTTGCTAATGTTCTTTTAGGAGATTAATTTATACTATTTCCAATATTATTAAAATTAATTTTATTCTCATCTTTATCTGTTGGAATAGATAAGGTTTAATTTGAGAGGAGGGTTTAAGAATTTTTATTAGATTGGTAAGTAAAGGATGAATCATTTATTTCATCGTGTATATTATTCATTGATTTAGGAGCTTTATCATAGATACCCAGTGAGCTAGATGAAGTAAATTAAGGAATGCATTAATAGGATTAAAGTTTTTTAAGATTTCTACTAGCTATTTTCTCAGCTAATTGCATTGATTTTTAACGTTAAATTTTATTCAAGGAAGTATCAATACTAAGGATTGATGAATCCTATTAATATGAGTTTTATTATTAATTTAAATTTTAAAATCTATATTATTATTAAAGGAAAAGAGATTCTTAAACTTTATTTGTTTTATTTAGCAGTTCTTTCATTCTACTTAGGGTTAAAGATATAAGATCTTATTCTTTGATGATATCAAACTTAAAAGCCATGAAGTTGAGAGTAGAATAAGGAATAGAACCAATTATAGCAGATTTACTCTCACACTTAAATTTAAAGGGATACTTTTTTGGAGGAATAGTCAGGGATATGTAATCTAGTACCGAAGCAGATGATATTTGTTAAGATTACCTTAATTTAGAGTATTTTTGCTAAGCTTCATTTATTTAAAAGCCTAATATTTCTCCATTATTAATGTAAATAATCTATTTATTTAAATCATAATAATATTATATTTGAAACATTTTTTTTAAAAAAATTTGTTACTTTTTACTCAATTTCAGATTATTTTTATTCATCAGATGAAGTCTAAAACTTCTTTAATTTTTTTGAAATCTAATAATTTTAAAAGAATATTTAAATGAAAATTATATTATTTAGTTAGATTTAAATTAATGTAATAAAATTATGAATACTGAGAACTCTCCTTAGAGAAGGAATAAGAATCTAGGCTCTTATATGAGTTAAGACTAGTCAAATATTATGTCTTTTTAGGAATATTCAATAAATTAAAATTATTCTGCAATTTTTGTTTAAGTTTATTAAGAGAAGTCATTAAACCAGCTAAATTACTTAAGTAAATCAACTTTTTCTTATAATATATTTTTGGTAATAGCCAAAAGGTATTAATTAAACAGTTGTTTATCAATAATAATGACATCACAAGGTTTTTGATGCGTTTTAAATGTGAAAGTACTCTTTCTCTTATATATCTAATCAGAAGCATTCAACATTAACGGAGAATTTTAATCAACAGTAGTAATTAGCTCGTTTTATTAAATAACAGAATCAAAGTAATACTAAAAAAGTTATCCATTACAAATAAATGTGCACTAATTTATTTCATTGTCTTTTTGATTAATAATTAAAATTATATTTTTTATTTTCATAAAAATAGTATAGAAACAAACAATTTACCTTAGTGTTAATATACTGTTTCAGGAGGAATTTATTAATATCTGGCATTGTCAACTAATAGTTCTTTAATATAACTAACCTCTATCTTATTAAATAAGCTATGAGATTCTAAAAACTAATTAATCAAAGAAAAAGTATTGTTATTAACAAGATTTGATGATTTTATCTATCTTACATTATAATGTGATTCTTCCATTAGTTGTATTTGTTTCAATAAAATTGAATTTATATAAATATTAGAAATTAAATGTTTATATGATAAGTATATTCTCTAACTTTTCATCTTATTTTTATTAATAACTAACTCATTTCATTAGTTTCCTATTTTAAGACCTTATCCAGATTTAAATTTTTTAAATAATTTAATATAGCTAGAATCAAGTAATAAATTAATATTTTACGTTATTACCTTTCTATTTTAATAACATTCATAAATCTTTATGTAATTATTTTCTTCATTTTTTTACCTTTCATTAATTCTAGAAGCATAATAACCATACATACCATACTATCATAAAAATCCAAGAAAATATTTTAGTTTTCGAATAAGCAAAATGTTTCTTTATTTTTAATTTTGATGAGAAAAGTTAAAAGTGGATTGAAATAAATGTTAGATTAAAAAATAAATAGTAAATATGGTTAAAAAGGTATATATTAATTAAATAATTCTAATTCTGAAATAGTTTATACTATCTCAACTTATATAACTATAATACACCATAGAAATAACATATTAACGTATTTACAAATTTCTATAATTTTCTATTTTATTATTTCATTAATATTCTTTTTAATTTATCCATTCTATTTTTCTATTTTTACAAAAGGATTAAATTAAATAAATGTATCTATCTATCTAACCACTAAAAATGTGTGTTTAGAAGTTTATTCTATTTATCATAATTTAGGTTACATCATGTATTCATACATAGTAATTCAATTTAAATTAAGTGCTAGAATACATAATTTGACATTCATTCACTAATTATTTTATTTAGTTTGTTGAGTTAGAAATGAATTAGACTTTAAACCGCTCATAGAATTCTCGTAGTTGATTTCTGATATCGAATGTGGCTAAAAAGTCTTTTAAAATGGGTTGGTTAATTTATATTAAGTTAGTTTAAATTTAATATTACACTCATAAGTTTTTTTACAATTAATTTAGATCTATTCAAATTATTAGAATTGTCTAACCTTGTGATGGCAATCTATTGTTTTAGCAAATCATTTTAGTTTAAATGAATTTTAATTAAATTTATTATGCTTACTGGACTAACCTCTTCGTTTTAAGATTGATTTTGGTTTTAAGAAGCTGAAATATTTTCATTTGGAATACAAAAACTTGAGGATAGAGACTTCATCATTGTTTAATCATCATTATTGTCCTTTTTTATTTCTAAGCTTTGCAATTCAATGTTTTATTTATCAATTTGCTCATTTTCTTATTTGAAAAATGATCCAACAAATTTATCTTGCTTAAATTAAGTTGAAACTTAAGGCCTTTATTTGCTGCTTGAAATTCTAGCAACTTCTGATTTCTGTAGCTTTTTGATTTCTTCTTCTTTCAGCTTTACATATTTTTTATCTCTAAGATCTCCTCCATCTTTATCTTTGATGATGATTGTAAAACTTTTAATAGTAAATAAATTCTCATCGATTATTCTAATTAATATCTCGGGTTCATCATTTGCCATTGGAATTCCAAAAATGTGAATTACTCCATCTATAATTTCACATGTTAGCCAATTTGGTAAGGGATTATTCTTATTGAATCCAATTGATTTATAATTTTGCATTGTTAATTTTCTTAAGCATTTACATATTCCCTAAATAAATTTATTAATATTATAATCCTATAATTGATTTTATGATAAATTTACAGTATTTTTCTTATAAGCTGTAACGCTGTCTAGTTATTATGAGCATTTATGCAAACTCTCTCCAAATGATGGATTTATTTGAAAAATTGTGTTTATTTTAATACCAGAAGCTATTAGTATAATAATTTCTTTTAGTAGTTAGAGATTGTATTTTGAGAAACTTTAAATTTAGAGATCTTATTAAATTTATTGGTCTACTGTTTCAATTCTAGGGAATGGAGAGAGATTGTTGAAAGACAATGCTTTGTCATCAATTTTTTAATATTTTAAATAATTATCTAATTAATCAGAGTTTTAATTTATTACTCTTTCGTGATCCTTCATTTATCTACCACTCTCGATTTCATTAAGATTGTTGTTCATTAGCATTGATTAGTTGAGCTATTTGTAAGCTTTCCTAATTAGATGATTTCTAGAGGCTTCTAATTTTGGAATTATATTTATGTATCTTCTGTACCAGTCATTCTTTGTATATATTTTTGTACCTTGCTTTTTCAAATAAGCTAGAGCCTTTTAAGTCACTTTGTCGTGAGATAATAAAACGGAACAAACATAGCCTTTAGTTATTCTGAACAGTCTACTTTCTTCATATACGAATTCGCGAGGATCTAGTTTTTAAAATACCTTTTAATTAGCTTCAAAAATTCTATACATAGCCTTAATTATCCCACTTATTTCAATTTTCTAGTCTTTTTCATAGTCTATCAATATCTGCTTATTCTAAAAGGAATTCTCTTAAAGTAAAAGTTTCCAGAGTTTCTAAACATCTTGGTATATATTTTCAAATAAGACAATTTATTTCATGTACATTTCTCCTACTACAGCCGTATCATTCGAATAAGTATATCTCGATTCCATTAGCAAACTATTAAATGAATAAAAGAATATTGTTTATTAATGGTTTTTAACTGTTAAAAAACTTTAAAGGAATTTGTTTAAAAATTTTATTACTAGTAAATAGTGGATTTATATCTCCAAATACCAAAGATACCTAAGATAGGTCCACCAATTTTAAATAGAAGGTAAAGAATATGCAAGAAGGGTATTTTATTAAATTTCATTTAGAATTCATCATAAGCTTCTGTAAAGCCATCACTGCCAACCACTCTTATAGTTTCACTCTTCATGAATTCATCAGATGATTTAAATCCTGATAGAATCTTATTAAAATAAAACAAATTATTTTTCATTTGAAAATACTAATTTTAAATATATTTTACTAAGCTCTAAGGGTTAAATTGAATCCAAAGGCCTGATCCTTATTATATTTCGATAAGATTATCGGAATCCTTGACAATATATGCTTTATAAACGATGGTTGTGTTATCTTTATCTAAGAAAGTATTTAAATCAAAAGTAAATGAGAAACTTTGTTCAACACTTAAAACTCCATCCTCATAATTTCTATTAAACTGCATTTATAAATCTTATTTCTCATTTAAGTATACAGGATTGTTAAGTTTTATAAATGTAAATGTTTCCAGACTTTCTTCAAATTCTAAGTCGAGGTTAGCAGAATCAGATAAATATCCATCTATTTTTATATCAGAGAGATTGGAGGTAGTGTTCGCAACTTATAAATTGTTAGAAACAATTTCATTTACTTTGGTTGTTGGTCCTTCAATTTTGACACTTGAATAGTCATCAGAAAAAGAAGTTAGAACACCATCAAAGACTTTTCTTAAAAAAGTACCTTTTCTTTAGATGTGCAAATAAATAATTATCTAATAAGATGATGTTTCTAGTAGTTATTTTTTAGGAAATGAACTATAGTTAAATTCTAACGAACTTTTTATATAAAACCTGATTGGGTACTCTTCTTTAGAGAAAGAAAGGATTTATTTAATCCATTTTTAAATCTTTTCATCTTAATCCTTATAGTCGTCTTTTAAAAATTGAGAATTATAGAAATCAAGGTTTGCAAATATAGTGGGATCATAAGAAGAATTCAAAAAAGAATAAATTGAAATGATTCCATGACTGATTAAGCTCTCTACAATAACTTTTGCCATATCAATATTGATTATGCTATTCACGAAATCTGAAGGATATATTTCTTTGTAAACAGACAAGATAATAATATTCTCTCCACTCTTCTCAGTTGAAAAAGAATTGTATGCACCTTCTTTATCAACCTTCATTTATATAATTGATTATTTTTTTAAAAATGTCATCCAAGAAGGGAGATTTTTCTTTTCGAAGTCTCTATAATAATATGCTTCTATTATTTAAATTTTTCTCGTTTAATAAAGAGGAACAAAAGCCATTTAAGCCTGCTAACCAACCATTAGTTTTACACCCTTTTCTAAGATTTGTTTTTTTCCATTATTTGTCAAGACGCTTAGTTATGTATGAATTTATAAATCTGATAGCATAGGAATATATCTTAAGCCATAAGAACCTATATTATAATATAAATGTCTTCATTAATATAACCTAATTTTATGAATAATATACCTATTGTAAATAATGATCTATTGTCAGGACTTAAGCAAGAACAGCTAGATTCTTCATCTGGAAAATCCATCTTAGAAAATACATAAGGATTGTAGTAATCTTCTATATTTATAATTGCCAATTAACCTTTTTCAATTTATGAAGCTAGAATAAATTTTCCATTATGCATCAACAAAATGTGCTTAACATAACCATCTAAGGAAAGATTTTTAATTAAGTAGGGTTTTTATTTGTCTTATATATTAATTAAACAGAGTCCTAAATGACCATTAGCAGTAAATAAATGAGTTTCATCTTGAGAAAGTAAAACATTTTCAGTAAAAAACAATTCTACTCTGGAAATGTAATCTATCTTCTCTCCTAGTAACTTGAAAATTATGACCCCTAGCTCTCTACAAGCACAAAAGATATATTAATTTGTCGATTCAATAGAACACCTTTCGAAACTGCAAGGAAAGCTGTTATAATAATTGCAAATCCAAATTGGCTTAAATTTATCCTCTTTTATACTATATACACTAATACCAGGGTAACCATTACTGACAACTAATATTGAATTATCTGGACTAACGAAAGCTCTTAGAAATTTATAAAAAAATTAAAATAATAATTCAATAATTCAAATTTAGTTACCCATCACTGTCAATTTGATATTTAAATTCAGTAGAATAAATAACCCCCTATTTTGATGGCGAAGTAGTGTTTGTAATATCATATATCATTATTCCCTTTTCACTCTAGCCAAGATACATTACATTTTATAGGTCTTCGTTAGTTAAACTAACCACCTCATAAAATTAGTTTTATATAGAAGGTATTTAAGAAATTATCTAAGGTTAATAAGGATTTTAGGTATCAAATATAATTGTAGGATCTCCACCTCCAGCTACTACAATATGCTTGTTATCTCTAAAACATTGAATATAAAGAGGCTGCTTGTTCTGAAACCCATAAGTAAATGATGATTAAATAGTATTAAATATATTAGGGAAATCTTTATTAGTATTAGGCACACCAGACTAGTATATCAATAATTGCAAGCCATTCATAGTAAATGCATATTTCTCATCTTATGTTAAAGAAATACTTCCAATATTGTAATTTCCTTCAATGTCTTATAAAAATATTACACTATCGTACTTTTAATCTTTTATTTCAAATAATTATAATCCTATACTCCTAAAACCCATTATTATGAAATCTCCTTTTTCGGTTAATTTCATTTAAGTAAAAATATTTGATTACTCGTAAATAAATTTATAGTCTAGAGTTATTTATTGAGTAGACTATGGGTCTATCTTTTATAGTTAATCTATATTTGTTATGGCCAGACCATAAGCGAATAAAAAATAGACATAATACCCACCAGGAATGAAACTAGTATCCATACAATAACTATTCAGTTTTAATTTGGATCGAATTTTAATTGAATCCCTCTACCTTATATCTAATATATAGCAGCCATAAGAGTTATTAGCTATACCTAAGAACTCATCTTTCTCATGTATTTAGACTGATTAATTAACTTAAGAATCTATACCTTTAATTTTATTTTAAAAATCAAGTTAATTATTGTATTTTTGTAGTCAGTTTGTCAGTCAGTCAGTCAAAGATTAATTAAAGATTATTTCTGTTGGTATCAATTACAAGTAGTATGAAACATCTTTAATTAATCAGTTATAAAAAATAAATATAATTTTACTCGTTTTTGATAATTAATAAGGTGATCGCAAATCTGAAATATCTATACAATATGCTACACCTTGTCCTACTACAAATATATTACTTATATCTTTCGTTAGAACTAAGTAAGTAGATCGAGCATCAGGATAAACACTTACTTTCAAAGGAGCTGCTTTGTTTTTTATGTCATAAATAATTAATCCTTCTATCTAATCAGTCACAAATAAATAATTTCCAGCAACTTTCAAATTGATAGCTGATTTAGTAGGAATTTCAGCAATAACTTTAGGAAGTTAAATATCGACAAGAGATATAACTTTAATTTAAGATCTACAAGGAATATATCCATATTAATAATCATCTGTAGCAGAAAAGATCCAAAATACCGAATTTTCATTAGAATTTTAGTTTAGATTAAGAATTGAGATAGCCCTAGGATTGAATATAAGTTCTCTACCTTTAATCGCATACAAATTTAAGATGATTAAGGTGAATAGTGAATAAAATATCTGCATTTAATTGTTTAAATATTAATATACCCTTTTTAATATACTACTTCTTCACTAGGTTTAATTTGTTATCTTTAATAGTTTTCTTATTATTTGTTTGTTAAAAGCACTTGATTAATTAATTTTTTGCTGAAAAAAAAATTAAATATCACATTTTCTTATCTATTATTTATTCGAAATACTCAATTCTTTAAATTGTAAATAGCAAATATTGTCCATGAATACTATAGTAAAAAGAATCTTACAATGTTTAATATTCTTTAGAGAAAAGTAAACCTATATTTAATTAAAATTAGACATTAAATTTACTATGATACATTATAAAAATAAAATAAAAATTAAAAATTAATAAGCAACTCTCACTCTCTCTCAATTAAATTGTAAGGTTACTAATTTAAATTTTACATAAAAAAATTAAATACAGCCTAAATTTTGAAAAATTGTAAGAGCATAAAATTTGTAGAATTTAATTCAAAGTTTTATAAATAAAAGAATTTAAGAAAGAAGAATAGAATTTTAATATCAAGGATTAGAACTATTTTTACAATATATATGGATATAAATTGAGATAAATAAATAAATTAATATCATTCGTTATTAAGTTTTTTAAATAATTAAATTGATTGATTAGTTATTAAGAAAAATGTTGGAATTTTGTTTTATGAGTTTAAGAATCAAGATTAGTTTTCATTGTAGTAAGTGTAAGAATTACGTTTATTGTTAATTTATGCTCTAGTAGAGTTGTTTTTTATAGTTTCAGCAATAGATAAAATTTAATTCTATTTTAAAATATAATTAATAAATAAATACTAATAAACAAAATAATATGATTAATTACTATTTAAAGTTTGGTTTAGTCCTTTTCTCTTATTTATATTGGCTTTTCTTTAGACGAACCATCATTCTTTTTTAATATTAAGTAAAAATTAAAAAAACTTCAGTATTAATTCTGTTATTTTACCTAGGGATCGCTTGAGGATTGAGAAATAAATCCTAATTAGATTTTTGCTCCATTTTCATCAGGTATTGAAATGATAGATTAGTTCATTACTGAGCTAGGATGTTAAATTGTTATTTTTATTTCATTATTGTTAGTATCTTCTATTTTATGCAATTCTCTATTGCTATTAAATTAAGTATTCATTTATTAAGATTCCTCTCCAGCACCAAAGTTAAGATCTAAATTAGATTTTAGTTAATTTTAACTGTATAAATTAAATTAACTCATGGGAGGTTTACAGACATTTAATTATTATCTATTTATAGGCTTTGATGTTTCTGATCTAATTGTTGGAATATTTATATGTTATTAGCTTTTAGATTTATTTTCAGTGAGTAAGTTTAATTCATTCTTTAGTTTTCTTTTTTACTCGTCTTTATTCTTCACATATTTCTTATCTCTCAGCTCACCTCCTTCTTTGTCTTTAATTATGATTTGAAAACTATAAATTGTGAATTAAAATTCGCTAATTATCCTTATTAGTAATTCAGGCTCATCATTGGCTTTAGGGATACCCCAAATATGAATAATTCCATCAACAATTTCACACTTAAGCCATTTTGGTAATGGATTATTTATATTTAAACCTATAGGCCTATAGTCATCTTTTAGTAGTTTTCTAAGACCCAAACAACAACCCTAATTAATAAATTATTTTAATTATTATTATAGATGCTTTTGTTAAATCTAATCGAAGTAATATATTTTACAGTATCCTTTTTGTAGGAAGTAATGTGGCTGATTTAATGAGAATAGAGAATTAATGATTCCCCATAAGTTGGATTAATTTAAAACTTATTAAAGTTAATGCCTGATGCTTCTATAATTATCATTTCTTTAATTAAATATTCATCATAGGATTTATAAGTATTCATAGAGAGTTCTTCTTTGATTTCTTCCTCTTTTATCTTAATCTAGGGGAAAGGATTTAGGTTCTTATATTCGTTTGGATCCTCTTCTTTTTCTTCCTATCTTTACTTAAAAATATTGTTGAAAGTGTCAAGGTTAATTGTTTCAACCTCAGCATTATTATTTTTTTCTATGTCCTCATTAGCATGAGTTTAATTAACATTAGCATTTTGTTTTAAAAAAACTGAATGAGATATATTGTCAGAATGTTTGCTTATAATTTTGTATTGATTTGCTTCAAACGATGGAGTTATAGTTACATATTTTTTATACCAATCGTTTACTGTGTAATGCTTTGCACCTTATTTTTTCAAATATTTTAATGCCTTTTAAGTTACTTTGTCTTTTTTAAACAATGTTAGAAGGGAGTAACCTTTGATCATTCTCGTTAATCTGCTGTCATCAAAATCGAATTCTCTTGGATCCAATTTCTTAAATTTTTTTTAATTTTTATCAAATACCAAAAATACTTATTTCATTATTTCACAAATATTTATATTCTTTTCTTTCTCATAATTCTCAATCAATTATTTTTAGAATAGCTTATTTTCCTCCAAAAATAATTTCCAAAGCTTACTTGCATCTTATTGAACTTCATCAAATAGAACAAGTTATTTTTTATATAATTCACCAACAATTGCAGAGTCATTTGAATAAGTGTACTTTGATTTCATAAACATTCTTTTATTATTAAAAAAACTGTTGAGAATAGACTGAAAACATTTTTATAAATTTTACAAGTAAATCCAAGATCTATATCTCCAAATACCAAAAAGACCAATAAGAGGACCAACTATTTAAACTAACAACTGTAGGGTATACATTAAAGGTAATTCATTGAAGTCCATGTAGAATTAATCAGATACAGTAGTAAATCCATCGCTTGCCTCAATTCTTACTCTTTCTCTTGTTAAGAATGAGCCAATAGTCTTCATACCAGTTAATGTCTTTTAAATATTAAAAAATTCATTAAATATTAAAGAAAATAGTTTAGAATTAATTGTTTACTAAGCTCTGTTGATTAAATTCTATCCATTGTCCAGATCCTTAAATAATTTCAACTGGATTTTCTTCAGACTCTGTAATAATGAATGCTTTATATGTGAGAGTTTAACCATCCTCATCATAAAATGTGTTAAGATCAAATGTAAAGGAAAATTTTGATTCGACACTCACAACAGCCTTATCAAAAGCTCTATTGAATTATTTCTATAGTGTAAGATTTTAGTTTAATACAGTTGGATGATTCAACTAAATAAAACTTTTAAATGATGTTAGTGTTTCATCAAAGGTTAAATCATAATTCGATGAATCAGAAATATGTGCTTAAATCAAAATGTCTGTAAAATTATTGGTAAAATTTGCAACTTAAATATTGCTTGATACAATTTCATTAACTTTTTAAGAAGGTCCTTCTATTTTTACACTAGTCAAATCATCTGAAAAGGATGTTAAAACACCTTCAAAAAGTTTCCTTATAAACTTTCCTTTTTATTTAATAATAAAAGTAACTATCAGCTAGTAAGAAGGAGTGGAGAGTAAAGTATCATCTTTTGAAAGATAAGTTAAGTAATTAAATTTTAGGGAACTCTCTATAAAAAATCTAATAGGATAATCTATTTTGGAAAAAGTCAGCACTTATTTGATATAAGATTATATATGTCCATCAGTTTAGGGATCTTTAATAATATTACTGTTATAGAAATCAAGATAAGCAAATTTATTTGGATCAAAGTTTGGATCTAGGAAATTATAACTTGAAAGAATGCCTTAAGTGTGAAGGCTTGAAGAAATAGCGATAGCCATTTTATTTGAGATTATGCTATCCTCAAAATCAGAAATTAAAACTTCTTTTAATACTTGTAAGATTATAATATTTTCACCTTTATTTTCGTTTGCAAATGAATTATAAGCACCTTCTTTGTCAACTGTCATTTGAATCATTTATTAATTATAAAGGAAGGTCATCCAACTTGGAAGGTTCTTTTTTTCGTAGTTTCTGTAATAAAAAACCTAAGAAAATTGAACTTTTCTTGTATTTTCTAAAGGAACAAACACCATCTAAACACTCTAACCAACTTAAAGCTTCTCCCCTTTTGTAAATATCTCATAATAATTTTTCCCAGTTTTACTAATAGAAAGCCTGCTAATTTAAGTATGGATTTTTAATCCAGATTGCATAGGCATATATCTTAAACCCATATTTCCTAAATAAAAAGAAAGATAAAATTTAGTAAATTGGCTGAATTTATTTAATGAAAAACAATTAAACTTACCTATAAAAAATATACTTTTGCTTTCACTAGTCATACAAAAACTTGAGGAGCTCTCACCTGGAAAAGCTATTTTTGAAAAAATATAAGGATTCTTATAGTCTTCGACATTTATAACTACTAATTCTCCTTTCTCTAATTAAGAAGCTATCATATATTTATTATCAAACATAGGCATAAAACGAACAGTCTACGCCCATCCATCGAGTGGTAGAGTACTTATAATTTTAGGATTTAATTTATCTTAAATATTTAATATAATCAGTCCTTAAAACCCAACAGCGACAAATAAATGAGTTTCATCAGTTGTGAGAACTGGATATTCTGAACCTACTCTTTTTACTATTGAGATAGGTTTTACACTATCATCTTCATAACTAAAGATAATCACTCCTTCTTCTCTGCAAGCACAGAAAAGATAATCATTTTATTTTGTGATTGCACACTTCTCGAAAGTACATTTGTATTAGCCTGTATTAATAAATTACCCTACTAGCACGGGGTTCCATCTATCATCTTTTATGTTATAAATGGAAATACCAATACTTCCATTAGAAATAATTAATAAGGAACTATCACTGTTAACTTACACTCTAATAGTTTCAAAAAAAATGAAATTTAATATTTAAGGCGAATTGAGGAGTAACTAAAATGTATAATATCGAAATCAATTAACTTTACCCGTCTGCATCATTATAGTATTAGCTAGGGATAATATGTTTCTTCTCAACAGGTGAAGATAGATCTGAGATATCATAAACAAAGAAACCTAATTCACTTAACCCTAAATATAGTACATCTTATGTATTACTACTTGTTAGAGTTAATCCATCGTAAGCTGCCCAATTTCTTGAGGGAATTTTTGATATTAGATGTGGTTGGTAAGGATTTTCAATAGAAAATATAAAAGTTGAATCGGTAGCACCAGCAATCACTATATGTTTATTATCTTTAAAACAATTTATCTCCCAAGGCCAAGGATCATTAAAACCTGCAGTGACAGATGATTAGAATGTATTAAATAAATTAGGGAAATCAGAATTAATAAGTGGTTGATCTGATTAGTAAACTAAGAAAGAATGCCCATTCCCAACAAAAGCATACTTCTCATTTGGAGAAAGTTATATTTTATTGCATAAATAACTTCCATCCATATCTTAAATATAAACTGGTGCAGTATAATCTCCATTTATTATTTCAAATAGTCTTAGACCTATACTTCTAAATCCTAAAATTAAATAGTTACCATTTTTAGTCATAGCAACACTTTATGTCAATTGAGGAGATTAATAAATGCTTTAAAATACTAAAGTATAAAGTCCATCCTCTGAATTAGGAATATCTAGAATTCCTCCTAGTGCTGCTCCAAATAATCCAAAATAGCCATCAATTGCATAAACCATAGCATTCCCAGGTACAAAATAGCTATCCCAAGTAGCTGAACCAGTAATTTATGTAGCACGCAATTTAATATTCGTTTTATTACGGACATCAATAAGCTGAAATCCACTGACATGATTAGCTATAGCTAATAATTGTTCTGTTTCGTCAAGCTTTACTTTGTATGAATCAGGAGCACTAACACCTATAAGAAAATTAAAAGTTAAATAATTAATAGAACCAATGATTTATCTATTCTATTTTATAGAAGCAATCTTATTATTAGAATACCATTAAATAGTGATTAAACTAATAAACTAAATAAAATTCTTTCTTTTTGGAGGCTTTATATTTATTTTATTTGGAAGATGTATTACAGTTATATAATTTTCATATTTATTGTTTATCCTGCATGCTTTGGTTTGTAAGATTTCACAGATTAATTCTATAGCATCACAATATGTGAGCATTATTAAATTATCTTTTATATTTAGATCCAGTACTGTGCAATAGATAAACATTTACTAGTATTTATCAAAATATATAAACCTCCAATAAAAATCATCAAAATGTATTTAAAAAGAGGTATCATTAAATCGAAAACTGAAACTTCTAATTGGCCTTTACATTTATTTATTTATCACTAATATTGCTATATTAGCTCAAAGCATCAAAGTAGTGGTAGATTTATGAAAAAAAGTGTAATCTTAAAACTTTTTTATTTAGAATAAAAATAGGATACCTGCAGAAGAGAGAAAAGTAGGACTCAAAATGTTTGTAATATCGTAGCAATAGGCAATGCCATTGCTAACTAAAAATAGAGTTTTCATATCTTTTGTTATTGAAACAGATTGTGCTGTCATTTGTTTTTCTAATGTATAAATTTTTACAGGATTCACTATATCACTTATATCAAAAATAACCAATCCTTCAACTAAATCAGACATAAATAAATAATTCTTCACAATTTTTATTTCATATGCCCCCTTCGCTTTAATGATTTTAACAAGTTAAGGCTATTAGATATCCTCTAAAGAGATGATGCAAACACCTCCTTCGTTACGCGAAACAAAAGCCCATTTGCTATCATCTGTTACTATATGGTAGAATCCTGTGAAGTTATCAATATCACTCACTTTAATACTAGAAATTGGTTTGGGATTGAAAATAAAATCTCCCGCATAGAATAGTAATATCTAAGTTTAAAATATTATTAAAAAGAATAATTAGGATATTCTCATCTCTAAACAGATTCCTTCTTGATTTAACTTGCTGTAGGGTGTTTTATCCTTTTTATAATTTGTTTAGGGCTAAAATCTTATCTTTTTTTAATTAATAATACTTTATCAATCACTATTCTTTTTTTAAATTATTCAATTCAAGTAAATCATAAAATGAAAAAGATTGTAAAATAAGCCTATTTTTGCCTTAAAACAAAGCAAAAATTGAAATCTACAGTGAAAAGAAGAGAATTGGTATGATTAAATGTGAGTACATTTTTTCAAATACTTAGAAAATAACCTTGAATTTTAAGAGAAATGATATAAAAAACTATTACTTTTAAAAATTATCGAAGAAAATATTAAATCCAATTTCGGCAGAATAAGAGGATAATTAAGATTTAAAGAATTAGTATAGTAGATCTATAATTAAAAACGAATTAAAAAAATTGCTTAGAAAATACATATTTAATTTACAGTATTTTTACCATAATTAATTAAAAACTAAGGAGGATCTGTAAATTAAATTTGAGAAACCTTATTTTCCTTTATATTTTATGTTAATCAAAAATTATCGCTTCTTTAAAGATCTATAATTTAATTATTAAGTAAATCTACCATCCAAAAATAAATTTCCAAATCTTAGTTGAATGCAGATACAAAACTAAACTTAGGGTAGAATTAATTCCTTCAATATAATTTTTTGTAATTATTTCATATTGTAAATCTTTGTTAAATCATCTCTTATTTGATTATATATAAAAGCTGTTTCTTACCTTAAAACACTCTTTTAATTACAAAATAGGAATTTCAATCAGTTAAACCATACAAAAATCCATTCACATGAACATTCAACCAACTAGAACTGAATTAAATACTGAGGTAAAATTGATGATTTGATTGAAATTTTATTCTAAAAAATATAATTAATAAGAAGTAAAAGGAAATCATCTTACCTCATACTTTCTATCTCTTTATTTGATTATTTCTAAAGATTGCTTACACACATTTTATTTTTATTTTTTTCAAATTTGATAAATTAATATTTCAAGTAGATCATACTTTTAAACTATTAAAAAGATGATTCTTACAGAAAATTTGTAAAATCTTATGTTACTTTAGTAAAATATGTAATTTCTTATAAAAATTTTGTAAATAAATTTAATTTTAACTAACTAAAATAACTTTAAGGATATTCTACTTTGAAGTCAATTAAACTTACTCATATTAAATGATAAGATTGCGAGTATGTATTTGTAACTATCTAAAGGTATTAGATAAGGATATTATAGGCTAGGATTAAAATATCACAAATAAAGGCTTATCCAGAATAATCAAAGAATTAAATAATATTAAGTTGTAATCTTAAAACTTAAAAAGAAAAAAATATTCAGATTTCAATTTCATTTTATTTCTAAAAAAGAAAGTACAGCAAATATTCTTTTGATAAATTTAAAACATATTGATTAAGGGTTGTTGGTCTAGTGGCATGATTCTCGTTTAGGGTACGAGAGGTCCCGGGTTCGATTCTCGGACGACCCCAATTTTTTTAAT
>JH651249.1:136782-195667 GCA_000260095.1 Tetrahymena borealis | reverse complement strand
AAAATAAAATAATATAAAATTTTACCCTAAATCAAGAGTTAATGTAGTAAGTTATGAGCAATTTCCTAAAGCAGACCCTAAACCACAAGCACCTTCATCTCCAATGCTATTGCTCCTATTATATTTAAAGAATTAAATAAAAAAATAAAATAGGAAAGAGAATAAATTTGTGTCGAAAAGTGGAAGAAAATAAAATAATATAAAATTTTACCTTAAATAAAGAGTTAATGTAGAAAATTATGAGCAATTTCCTAAAGCAGACCCTAAACCACAAGCGCCTTTATCTCCAATATTATTGTCACTTTTAAATTTAAAAGAAATTTTTGAAATCAATAAAAAATGTATGACAAATATTTACCTATATTTAAGTCTCAATTAATTTGCTTAAATATTTTCTTGTATCAACTTTAAATTGATAAAAAATAAATTTTTCTAATATTATTTGGATAATAAGGTATTTACATTTTTAAATTAATCTTCTATCATTTTTTATAATAGAATATTTTTCTACGCTTAACAAATTTAAATTAAAATTTTCAATATTTGATAAAATTAATAAAAGAAAATGTATTGTCTTTCATAAATTAGGTTCAAAATTGAAATTTTCAAACTAATTCAATATAGTGAATTTATAATATAAAACATGGGAATAAGAAAAATATTTATATTGGATATGGGAAGGTTGGACCTACTAGGTCAGAAATAAACATTGGTTATATTTCACTTAAGTTAATCTAATAGTTTTTATGATTACAGTAGTTTCTCATATATTAAAGACTTTTTTCAAGAAATTGTGAAAAAATTTGTATTAAGGACAATAAATATAAATCACTTTTCATCTTTATAAAACTTGGTCTTAATTAATGAGAAATTACAGTATTTATTTAATATAAACATTTTTTTTGAGATAATAATCTATCATGAGACTGCCAGCCAATTCACTAACACCTACAAAAAATAATGTAAAATAAATTTTAAAATATATAAATTTTATTTGCTAATTTATACTTGAATTGGAACTTCACTAATGTCTTAATTTTCATTAATTAGATTTCTATATTTTCTTAATTTTGGATACTTTAATTTTATATATTACAATTTATTTTTATAAAATAATATAATTAAAACATTAATTTTGTAAAGGAAAGCAGAATAAATGAAATAAAATAAAATGTTACTTTTTGTGAATAGTTAAAGTAGTAAGTTATTAGCAATTTCCTAATGCAGATACTAAATCAAAGATACCTTAATCTTCTATTTAATTATATCTTTATATATAAAGAGTTAGTTTAAAATTAATAATAAAACATAGAGAATTTATCTGTTATGAAAAGTAAAATAGAATAAAAATAATTTAAAATTTTACAATAGATATAGAGTTAAGGTAGTAAGTTATAACCAATTTCCTAAAGCAGATCCTAAATCACAAATACCTTAATCTTAAATGTTGTTTTCTCTTTTATGTATTAAGAGTGAATTAAAAATAACAAAACAAAAAAGAGGATAAACGAAAAGTAGAAGTAAATAAAAAAATATAAAATTTTACGATAAATCCAGAGATAATGTATTAAGAATTTAGCAATTTCCTAATCCAGCAATTAGACCACAAGCACCTTAATCACCGATGTTATTTTGACTTTATATTCAAAGAATTAAGTAAAAAATAGCAAAGCAAAGAGTGTAAATTTTTAAGGAAATAATCACAATAAAATTTTACGATAAATCTAGAGTTAATGTAGTAAGTTATAAGCAATTTCCTAATGCTTACCCTAAATCACAAGCACCTTCATCTTAAATGTAAATTTTTCTTTAAATTATAAAAGAGAAGTAAACACAAATAAACGAAATGAATAAATGAAATGTATAAGAAAATATAAATAATTAAAAAATTTACTATAAATTCAGAGTTAATGTAGTAAGAGTTGAGAAATTTCCTAATATAGGTATTAAATCATGAACACCTTAATCATGAATGCTATTTTATCTTTATATTTAAATAGTTAAGTTAAAATATAAAAAGAAAGAATTAATTTATAAAACAATAAAATTTTACTACAAAATCAAAGATAATGTAGTTAGAATTTAGCAATTTCCTAATCCAGATATTAAACCACAAGTACCTTAATCTCCAATACTATTTTCGCTTTATGTTCAAATAATTAAGTAAAAAATAGCAAACAAACATTGTAAACTTTTAACAAAGTAATGGTCATTTTACATTAAATTAAGAGTTAATGTAGTAAGATATGAGCAATTTCCTAATGCAGACCCTAATCCACATGAACCATCATCTCTAATACTATTGAAACTTTTTATATTAAAAGAGTTAAGTAAAATTATAACAAAAAAAAGAAAGAATAAATTTATAATATAATCTGAAGGATTATAAAAAAATATTAAATTTTACGATAAATTAAGAGTTAATTCAGAAAGTTATAAGCACTTTTCTAAAGAAGATCCTAAATGACAAGCACCTACTTCACTGATACTATTTTGTCTTTATATTTAAAGAGTTAAGTAAAATTAAGAATTTTAGCAGAATAAATTTCTTTTAATAGAGGAAGGAGATAAAAATAATATAAAATTGTACTAAAGATCTAAAGTTAACGTAGTAAGTTATAAGCAATTTCCTAATGCAGATCCTAAGCTACGAGCACCATTTTCTCCAATGCTATTCTACCTTTTATTTTTAAAGAGTTTATTATTAAATTATAAAAAGGCGAGAATAAATTTGTTGTCAAAACAAAAAGTAAACAATTTTTACGATAAATTAAAAGTTAGTGTATTAAGTTATGAGTAATTTCCTAATGTAGATACTATGCCAGAGACATCTTAATCTCTTATGTTATTATTGCTTTTTATAATTTAAGATTTAAGTATAGGAAAATAATAAAATTTTACCATAAATTAAGATTAAGTGTTGTGAGCTATTAACATTTTCCTAACCCTGATTGTAAACCATAAGTACCCTTTTCTCCAATGCTATTAGATCTTTTTATATTTAAATTATTAAACAAAAATAATAAAACATGAAATAAATTTGTAATGCATAGTGGAAGAAAGGAAAAATAATGTAAAATTTTACTATAAACTTAGAATTAATGTAGTAACTAGTGAGCAATTTCCTAATGCAGATCCTAAATCACAAATACCCTTTTCTCCTATGCCATTATTGCTTTTATATTTAAAGAATTAAGTAAAATTAACAAATTAGTAGGTATAATTTAGTTATCAATATCAGGAAAATAGAAATAATATAAAATTTTACGATAAATAAAGAGTTAATGCAGTAAGTTATGAAAAATCTCCTAACGCAGATCCTAAGCCCTAAGCACCTTAATCTCCAATTCTACAATGTCTTTATATTTAAAGAGTTAATTAAAAAATAACAAACAGAGAGAATATATTGGCTACGAAAAGTGAAAGATATAAAAGTAATATAAAATTTTACCTTAAATCGAAGTTTATTTTCTTAAGTTATTAGCACTTTCTCAATGAAGATCCTAAACCACAAATTCCCTTTTCTTTAATGCTATTATTACTTTAATATTTAAAGAGTTAAATAAAACATATTCAGATTATTTAAGAGCTGAAGAAATTCTAAAATTTTACTATAAATCAAGAGTTAATGATGTAAGTTTTGAACAATTTCCTAATGCAGAACCTAAACTACAAGCACCTTATTCTTCAATGCTATTTTACCTTTTATATTTAAAGAATCAATTAAAAATAGCTAAATTGAGATAATTATTATGTCGAAAAGTGAAAGACAATTAAAAAGGTATAAAATTATACTTTAAGTTAAGAGTTAGAGTAGTAAGTTAGGAGCAATTTCTTAATTTAGAACCTAAACCACAAGCACCTTAATCTTTAATTCGATTATCTCTTTAATATTTATAAATTTAAATAAAAAATAATAAAACAGAGAATAATTAAAATTCAAAGTTGAATAAAATTTAAAAATTTTACGATAAATTTATAGTTAATTAAGTAAGTTATAAGCAATTTCCTAATGAAAATCCTAAACCACAAGCTCCTTAATCTTCAATGCTGTTGTTACTTTTATATTTTTAATTTAAAGAAATAACTAAAAAAGCTAACAAATCTGTAAGATTAAATTTGTTTTGAAAAGTGGAAGAAATTTTGAATAATTTAAAATTTTACGATAAATCTAAAGTTAAAGAAGTAAGTTGTAAGCAATTTCCTAATCCAGATAATAAACCACAGGCACCATTATCATTAATACCATTATACCTTTTATATTCAAAGAATTCTGTAAATATATACAAACTAGTGAGAATTAATTTGATTAAAAATGCAGAGAAAATAAAAATAAAAAAATACTAAAAATTTAGAGTTAGTGTAGTAAGTTTTGGGCAATTTCCTAATGCAGATCCTAAACCACGAGCACCAATTTCTTGAATCCTATTCCACCTTTTATATTTAATGAATTAAACAAAATAACATAAAAGAGAAAAAAGATTTGTATTGAAAAGAAGTAGAAAAAACATTATTTAAAATTTACTATAAATCAAGAGTTAATGTGGTAAGTTATAAGCAATATCCTAATATAGATCCTAAAGTGCAAGCACCTTAATCTTCAATGGTTTATCCTCTTTTAAATTCAATGAAATTTTTACTTAGAAACATTAAGCAATCGAAAGATTATAGAATATATTTACCTATAATATATTGTCTTATTTTCTCCTATTATACATTGGTTAACCAACTTTTAATTGATAAATAATATAATTTTTTAAAACTATTTTAATAATAAGATACTTACATTTTTAAATTTATCTTTTATCATTTTTTATTGTAAAATATTTTTCTCTCTTTTATATTATTAACTAATTTTAATCAATCATTTAATACTTGATAAAAATTACAATAGGAAGGGAAATGTTAGATTTTTATTAATAAAAGCTCAAAATTGTATTAACCATACCTAAATAATATAATAGTTTTATAATATATATACTATAATTCATCCAGGTATGCTAAGTTGAGTTGACTAAGTGAGTAATTACTATATGAAATTTTGGTTAGCATAGTTTTTGTAATTTTTAGAAATGAAGTTGGAAAAAAGATATTAAAGATACAGTGTATTTGTGGTATCAAAAATGGTCCTAGTCTATATCTCTTATAGAAGAAAGTTAGGATTTGTAAAATAATGATGAAGTGTTTACAATAAAACATAAATGAAAAAATACTGAATAGTTGGCATTTAATTGAATTAATAGATGAGAATATTGTTAAAGATTTTTTCTAATAGAATATTACAAGAAAGAAGATTATTAAGATAAGGTTATTATTATTATTTAAAGTAGTACTAAAATTATTTTTAGAATATACAAGTATCACCTTCCAGCAATTACTCTTTATATTCTTTGATCACTTTGTCATATGAGGTCTCTTTCTCATATTTTCCATGAATTTACTATTTTATTTTTTATAAGATAAGCCAAGAATTTATTGATGCAATTCTTAAATATTGATTTCATTAGTTCCTCTAGGAATTATATCTTAGAAGAGAGCTTCTCTTACTATTGCTAGATCAAGGTATCTCTTAGGAGTAGCAGCACCTACAAGTTAATTATCTCTATAGTAGTAAACAATATAGTCATTAGATTCTTAATCGCCAACTATTACACTTCTATTACTTACTTAAGGGAAACCTATTTAATTTAAAATATAATTCAAATTCAAAAAACAGTCCAAAATTTTTTTTAAATAATAGAATATTTATTATTGGATAAAAAATAATCTTACCGATTTTATTAATTTGGAGTTTGCCAACCTTCAATTTATCAAAAGGAATAGTTCTTAAAGCTAGTCTCTTTTCAATTAGATTCAAAGCAGTTGTATGAGCTTGTAAGAGTGTATCACCAGGATTTCTGAATGCCAAACGAGTAGCAATGAATGGATCAATAATAGAAGCAGTAGGTCCAACAGTCCATATATTTTAACTTACTGTTCTTTGGAAGGAATCAGTGTAGAGAGCACCGTTTTCACATAATCTCATACTTGATTCCATTGCATCAATGTTAGGGAATTCTTCTCTCATTAAAAATAGGGCATCACATTTTAATGATTCATTAGTTAAAACAATTTGATCTACAGCTTTATTTCCTTATGCGCCTATTTGATTAAGTAATTGAGATTAATATACATCAGAGTTTATTTGTTTTAATATACATCAGAGTTTATTTGTTTTAATAGAAATTAAGTAAGTAAGTAAGCTTTTTTGTGTATTCAAATAAAATTTATTGGTTGGTTGTTTAGAGATTATTTTTATTAAAAATGATTGATCCTTATATTTTCTATCTTACATTTTATAATTAAAAATTAATTTTGGAAGTAAAAAATATCTTTGATTTAATTCAAGAAAAAATATATCTCTTTCCAATTAAAAAATAATTTATAAATTAATCAATAAATTCATTAATTAATACTCGCTTTAACTCTTTATTGCGATAGATTATTTGAATAAGCAAACTTAATTCTATTTTATAAATTCTATTCAACTTTAAATAATTTACTTTTAATCTATTATTTTTGTATCACTTTGATTCCATTGGCTTTAAGCTCTGAAACTACCTTTTAAGAAATTTCATCCCCAATTTTTTCATTAGTAAGCAAAGTTCCAGATTCAGTAACTAAAGTAATATTAGCCTTAGTGTTCTTCTTGAGGTTCATTGCCATACGTATGCTATTCAATGTATCACCTACAATTACAACATTCTTGAAATTAGCACTATCTTTTTTGATTTCCTTAAAGTCAGTTAACTAACAGGGCTAGTAAATACCTTATAAACCCAATCCACTAATATTATGGAAACGAGGGCGGATGCCTAAAGAATAAACTAATTTCTAATAAGGAACGGGATCTTCTTTTCCAGTAGTTTTAATGACTTGTTCATCAATGTTAATATATTTAACCTTTTCTTTGTTCTTAGCAATCTTAACTTAGAATTATTCATAGAAATCTTTTTCCTTGACAGGAGGTCTATTAATGTTTTCGATGTCTTCGAAAAGAAGGCTAAGATCATAGGGACCATCAACATCCTCACCAAACATAAGAGTGATAAGACCTCTGTATTTAGCTTAACGAAGAGTTCTAATAATATTTATACTTTCTACACCACTTCCCAATATAACCAAATTTGTGAAGTCAGGAACCCAACCTCTCATGTTAATAGTATCAAAGAAAGGCTTTTCATTGGTGTAGCGAACACTGATAGTTTTATCTTCATTGACAGCAACCTTCAAAAGTTTAAGTTGTTCTAAGTTAGGAGAGTATTCAGTAACACCTAATAGTTTTATTAATAATATCAATTAATAAATAATCTTTTATCAGTAATTTCGTATCTTTCTTTGCTTAGCTTTTGCTACTTAAAAACTTTTCTCAAATCTTAAAAATTCTCTGTGAAAATCAAATAAGTAATATAGTTACCAAGAAGTAACTATCTGAATAAAATAAAATGTATTCAATAAATATGTTTACCATCCTTGATGGAGAAGATAGCTCCATTAACTATATCGTAGACTTTATCTCCTACAAGTAATGTAGAATCTAGAAGTGTTTTATTATCTACTGGAGAAACTGCATCACATGCATAGTAATTACCAGCAACCTTTGCAAGTAAAATCTTCTTATCCCCAACAGTGTATAATTTAATTTCACCATCCTTATGATCATCTTTATGACAGAGAACAATAGCACCAGTAGCATCAACTTTAGGTACTATTTTAGGTGTACCTAATTCTTGAGTATGAATGGGTTGCTCAGCTTAAGCTTCTTAAGCCATAAATCTATAGGATACCTATTGAGAGAATAAAAAGATGGGCAGTGCTGTCATAGCAATACGTCTTTAATTTCTTTGAAGGGATTATAATAATCCTCTTCCTAAAGCAAATGCAGTTCTGTAAAACATTTTTATAATTATATCTAGTAAAGTTTTGCTTTTAATATGTCAGAAATCTATATATATTTTATGATAAAAATGTTAGAATTTTAGAGAAGATAAAGTATGTCTTTCTATGCTATAGCTAATCCTCCTATTAAATGAAGTAAAATATTTTAATTTTATAGTAGATTTAGACACTATTAATCTTATTTTCCTTTATTCTTTTGAAGGATAAGTAGGGAGGTTTGAGGTTTGTATTGCAAAAAAAGTTTATATTAATTTAATAAGAGTATGTATGTATGTACCTCTTCTTTTTGTTTGGTTTGGATGCTTCTTTTTTATTTATTATTTATTTATGGAAAGAGAAAGTGTTCTATTATTGGACTTTTAAAAAATATTATTATGAATTCACAAAAGGAGTAATTGGAAGCATATACATATCATTAAAATCTTCTTTATCAAATAGAATGAAAAGATATTTTTAATAAAGCAGATATTTGCATTCAAAAAGGTATGTAGTTCTGGATCATTCTGGTATTCAACGTTATACTCACTTTTTTACTGTTTTTAATAATTTTAAAACCCATTTTGCAGTGTTATCCATGTTTTTATACACACCAAAATTACAAATATTTCTTTTGACTACTTAAGCAAGATAGCTGTTTAAGATAAATATCATTTTTATCGCTGACGGGCTACTTGCGATCATAGAACCCATCTATCTTCTATTTTTAAAATTACATTCTTTGTTTGCTTTTGTGTATGCTCCCCTCTCAAAATTAATTATTTTTATCAATTTACTTTTTTTTATAAATTTTTCCAAAATCCTTCTTTAATCTTTCTTTTTGGCAGATTCATAATAAATTACTTATTAATTAAAAAAACAATTTCTAGTAAAGGTAGAAATTTATTTGACTTTGATAAGCTTAATACAACAATACACTAATTACTTTTTGTTTTTATATGAATGTTAATAATAGCTTGCTTTCTTTAAAATTTAATTCTCTAAAGGAAGGTATACTAGCTAGTTAAAGCAGAAAATCATATGCTCGATTGCTGAAATCGAGGAGAATAAACTTATTAATGAAATAATATGTTACAAATTTAAGAATAATAAAATTGAAAGTGCATTAAATATACTTTTTAATGAACTCTTTAACAATTAATTATTCAAAAATTTTAATTATTGTTAGTAATTTTAATTTTGTTTTTAGTGTCATATAAACATTCTTTAGATGTAATTTCTTAAAGTTATATTAATCTTTAAAGAAGGCAATAACAGATTATTTTTTAAAATCCTAAACAAATAAACAAATTTTTTAGATTTTATTAAAATAGATTAAAAGGTTTATTAAATTTAATTTAATTATAATTTTATTATGGATTATAATAAATTTAAAACATTACTACATTTAGACAGAGGAAATATAAGAAATAATTTAGTATTCTCCAAATAACTCTCCTTATTATCTATTATTATTTTTATTACATTTTGAATATGTAATAAAATAATTTCTTAAATAAATAGATTAGTCTATATAAATATCATATGAAAATATTAATGAGGTAAATTAGTTTGAGCAGAAAAGTAGTAACCATCTCATCAAATTCAATCTTGAAATTACTTAAGCTAATTAAAGTGTCATTATTGCAATAAATAAAAGTGGAAAATGAGTTAAATTTTACTTCTAATTTGAAAAATAAATAAAAAATGGTTTATTGCCTCTATTAGCTGCTAACTCTCTATTATTAAACCCAAATTACCTTTTAATTTTCTTATAAGATTTTTAGCTAAAATATAAAAAACATTTCAAATTTAAATCTTGTAATAAATAACTAATTATTAAGTAGTTTAATAATTAAAAAATAAATTATTATTGGTAAAGATAATTTTTCAAGTTTTGATTAGTAGAAAAAATAATTTTTATATAGATATCTAGAGAGACTGTCAGTTTGGATAGGTTCATTAATACTAATATTTTAGAATTTTGGTGATTAAAAATTTCTTCTAAATACTCTTTTATATAAGTTATATTTTTGATACTTAAAATCTAATTTTATTTATCTCATAAATGTCCCAAATCATATCGAACTATATTTAGCTATTTTTTATGAATTTTTAAGGAATATGTGGTAAATAATAAATATAACAGTCATCAGAAAATAAAAATTAATTATGAACTCATAAAAGTATCTTTCCCCACTAAATTTATACCAAAAAGTTTATTTATTTGATAAGTTACATATAAATTGAATCATACTTTTATAAAAAAATATAAAAAAGGCTTTGGAAAACCCAAGTAAATGTCATAATGCTTTTTTAAGGATGAATATTTTTTCTGCAAAGAATAATTTTAAAAATGATTATCCTCATAAAATTCACAGTATTTTTAAGCATTCTTATGATTAAATAGTAATTGCTAAGATATAAAATTGATGAATTGTAAAGGATTGCTTTAAATCACTAGAAAGGTAGACCTAAATTAATTTTCAAGAAAGATAAATTATAAATTCGGATGGTTATTTTATATTAAGATGCTTCAATAGGAATATAAATGCCAAAATAAAAAATACTGCAATGAAAATATAACAAATGGTACTTCCATAGGTAATTTATTAAAACTAGTTATATTCTATCAATTTTATTTAAATTTTAAGTTGCTTTGTTCAAATATTTTATAATTAATGAGCAGTAAAATAATCTTCCAAAGAATAAAGGAAAGTATGCTCTATAGCAGTTATTTATTTAATTAATTATTGGTAAAGTTGAAGCAGAAAGTTTTTAATAAATATTTGATGCAAGGTAAAATAAAATTAAATAAAATATATATCTTGTCATTTTTAATTTATTTCAATTGATATCTTTTCATAATAATATTAAATTACAAGATTTATCTATAAAAAATGAATGAAAATAGTATAAAAATATAATAGATTTAATTAATACTTGATTATATAATTAGATATTTAGACTAATTTTATCAAGTATCTTTACTTTCTATTTATGTACTAGATTGATATTAATATTTATGCTTGGATGATTTTATTAATATCAATTTTATACTTAGAATTATACAGTAATCATTAAGTTATCTTTTTTTTTTGCGCTATTTTTGTTAGAATACTGTATATAAAAACACTCTTTGAAGTTAGCAATTTAATTAAAAAATATTCAGTAATTAGCACATAATATTTAAGTATTGGTCGGATCTATTTTTAAATAATTTGAAACAAAGTAAAATGGATTTCGATAACTTACTTAAAATCAGTTTAAACAAAAGTTATTAAATAAATCTTAAATTTTTGTAATTATTTCTCAATGTTAATTTCTATGCATATTCTTCACCCAAAACCATTTATTATTAATAACCTGAATTAAATTTTAAAACTGTAACATCAACCGTTACGATCTAATCAAAAAGGCTAAAAGAGTGTTATAAATCTCTATTATCTTTTTTTAAAATAAACAAAATGGTATAATTAAATTTATTCTTGCTAAAATATTGGATGCTAAAATTCATTCGAGCAGATTGAAGTATTCATAGATTAATTTGTAAAAACAGTTATATATTTTTTTTATTAATTCGAGGAGATAAAAGTATTTGAATTCGAAGATAATTTTCTTTCCAATTTCGAGGTTTAATAAATTGAATGGCCGAATCTTATTGAATCAATATAAATAAGATAAATCAAATGAAAGGGTGAAGAGTATATTATTCGAAATTACGGGAAATCAAAGAATTAAAAATAGTCATACATTCAATAAACCTAAATTTTCATGAGCACTCTATCTACATTAATAAAATATATATTGATTGATTTACTGCGATTTTATTTAACTTCGAGTTTTATTAAAAGGAGGGATATAGTTAATCAATAATACTTAACTATAATAAACAAAACAAAATATTCCAAGTAGAGAAAGAAAAAAAAACACCCAAATTACTTAACATAATTAGGAGTAAAAGATTTATAAAAATGGAAATTAAAACAGTAGGTACTATCGCCTATATGATAGTCATGGTCTTCTATGGTGTCTACACTATGGTTCTCAGGTATTTAACTTTCCTCAATTCATTCCCCCTCCTTATCAGCAGAAGAATTTATTTTTGAGATCTTTACAATTTATTTTAGATGCATTCAATAACAGTTTACTAGAACGATATTTTTTAAAAATCCAACTAATAGTATTCAAGCATATTCCAAATTCAGTAGTACAAGTGAAAGATACAACAATATTAGTGCTAACCTAAAGGAAGCTCCTATTATTGAAGTTAAGAATATGAAAACAGCTAATTGCGACTCTGGTTTTACTTCTTTGTTTAACTGGAATTGGAAGGGTATGAGCAGTGGTTGTGATTGTTCTTCTTCTTCTAGCAATTAAGTTCAACCTAAAATGTACCCTAACGCCTGTAACTCTAACTTCACCACTAAAGGTTGCAAGACTGTCAATTCAATCCCTGGAGTCGCTTTTAATTTCTTTGAAGGTAATTTAATAGCTCTTTTTCTATCTTTCTATAATAAAATATAGGAATTTTAATACTAATAACTAATCTTTATTAACTTAAAATTAGATTTAATATAAACAGTTATTTTTACTTACTAATATCTATTTAATTAATTTTAATGTAGGTCAACCCAATAATAAGATGAATGTTTGTGTTAAAAGGGCTTCAAGTTCATTATCTTTCTACAAAATGGCTGAAAAGTTAAATGGTGCTTGCCAATCAGGTACTAAGGTATGTGGCAATCTTAAAATTAAAGAAACTGTTTACTGTGTTGGTTTGAATGATCCTTGCCCTGTCTATGACATTCAAGTTTCATCTATCCTAAATGATCCCCTATATCCATTACCCTACACTTCAATTCTTCTCGACAACGGAAAGTACCTTTATGTAGATTAATTAGGCACAAATGCAAAGTAAGGTCCTCTCAGTGAGCTTAGATTAACTCAAGGTTCAGGTGTCTGCGAAATTAATAATAATGCCAGTAAGATACTCTTTAATAATAGGTTTAATAGTAATATAAATTTAAAAAAATAGTGTTATTACCAGGAATGCAAACTGATTATGTTCTCTCATTATCAAATAGAACATCTTGTTCAGGAATTGATACCACATTTATAAAATAAGGATTTGGCGTAATCACATTATTTAATAATTTAAAGATCAATCAATTATTTTTAAATCCTTATTAATAACCATTTCTTCTAATATATTAATAGGTTGCAGAAAATAAATATTATCAACTCAATGTACCTTCTGTTGACTATAATAGATTGAAGCTTTACCCAAATATCTAGATTCCAACTTCCACTGAAGTTTTCAATACTTATCATAGAGCCTACTTAAAATGGAGCATTCCCTCTAGAAATTTAATTAAAGATTTTGTAGATGCTTCAGATTCACTTAATAATTTAAAGAGTGCTTAATTGACTGTCATGGTTATTAACATTATTGTTTGTATCATGGTTTCTATCATTCTTCAAATCTCTTAAGTCTATAATTTAATGGGTAAAGATGTGCCTTGCATTGATGGCAAGGGAGAAGAAGAAAAAGTAAGAATTATTAGAATCAAGAAAATCCTTACATATGGATCTAAGCTTTTGCAAGCTCCAGTAATAATTTTTTTAATTCTTTTATCGATATAATTATATTAACAATGTTAGAAAACACAACAAATAATAAATAAACCTTCTTAGATTATTCCTTAATGTTAATGTTAATTTTTTTATTATTAAATAGTTCCTCCTCTGGGCATTTATTGTCTCTGCCTAAAAGAAAGGTATTATAAGAGATGTTGCTGATGCTGCTCCTTTGGATGCCACTTTTAACTCTTAAGTATCTGCTTTCGCTAATTAACTTGAAAATGATGTTTTCAAGAAGAATTTAGCTGCTTTGATTATCTTATTAATAACAGTTCTTCTTGATATTGTCCTCTATTTAAGATCTAAGTATTGTGCTAAGAAGAAAGAATAATAGGTTGAACCTGCTAAGATTGACGATGAAAACAAGCCTGTCAATTAATCTTAATATCCTAATAACAACCAAACAATGAATGATCCTCAATTTAGTGCTAATATCTAAATGCAACCTTATCAATAAGTTGGAGGAACTCCTAATCAACCAGGTATGGTACCTATGTAACCCGGTATGGTTCCCATGTAACCCGGTATGGTTCCCATGTAACCTGGTATGGTTCCCATGTAACCTGGTATGGTCCCTATGTAGCCTGGTATGGTTCCAATTTAATAAGGTGTCATTTACTAACAACAACCAGTATATGTCTAACCTATCTAACCAGTTGTTGTTGTTGCTCAACCTATGTATTGATCTTACTATTATTATAAATTCACCCATTCCATAATATTATGGAAGAAAATACCATCTTTAATTTTTAAAGCTTAAATGTTTTAATTATTAAAGATGGAAAAATTTAATCTACTAAATAAATAAATAAATGTTTTCACTCCTTCTTTCATAAACAAATTTAATAATTTATTGTTAAAGTTTATTTCATCTATAACCTTTTGTATGTATACAATTCTCTCAATCAAATCAGTCTTAATTATATTTAAATTTAATTCAATTTACTTCAACTGATTCATTCATTCATCCCTTCCTTCCTTATTTTAAATACTATAATTTCTCATTAATTCAGTCCAAGTCAATTAATAAGATCAAGCTTTATAAAGATGAAAAAGTTAAGACCAAGTTTTTAATAAAAAGTTTTATGATTTGTTCTTAATTTATGAAAAATTACAGTTTTTTTTATAATGCTTTAAAATTTCAACAAAATAAATTAATATTCATTTTCCTTCTTCTTCCATCTCAATTATTACTTTTCTTTTATTATCTCAAAATAATCCAGCTATAATATTAATACAGTTTTACATATTTATTAATCTGTTGAAGATTTATCTTAATGCTAATTTAAATTATTGAATATTGATCTCAGAATTCAGAATGATTTGATAGAAATTAAAGATTTAAGAATAAAGAGAACTTTTAAATTTGAGTGTATTAAATGGGATCTAAGAATAAAGTAGGGGAAATTGATTATGTATCTTTCGATAAAGATTTAAATATGAAATGCTCTGAAAAAATAATAGGCTAAGATGCTAAGATTCGTATAAAATTATGCGTCCTTTTGCACCACCATAAGTAGAAGTAAAACCTTGATAAGGAATTACATAATGAACTTTTAAAATTAAAAAGAAATTATGAAAAGAAAACCTTTGATATTGTGAAATAAGTTAATGTAAATTAATATTATCCAAATACTTGGAGATCTTATTATTATTTTTATTATTTAGCAAATAGTTAAATCAGATGGGTCTATCGTCTTAAAAGATTTTAGTGATATTGCATACAATTTACTAAATTCAGATATAAATGACGAGCCAATACCTTATCCCAAGCTACCGAATTTTTGGCCTACTTGTATAAAAAACTGTCCTACACTAATGTATGTTTATTCAAATAAAGATGGAGAAATAGCAAAATCAATAGAAACTGTAAACATTTTATTAAGTTTTTTAAATTTTAAGGCAATTATAATTATTTTAAATCTTTTTTAGAAGTTAATTATAATAATTTTAATGACTTTCTCCAAAATTAATAGATAGATATAACAAGAGAAGATTCTAAATCATAAAAATCTTTTACCCTAAGCTTCTAGCTTTCTGAAGATTAGAAATTTTTTACAAACCCTCAATTATAAGTGACATTCTATTTAATTGATTCAGTTAACCCATACAGGCAGGAATCGAATGCAGAATTTAAGACAAAAACGAATAAGGAAACATCAACTACTGGTATATTTTTACAACTCTTCTAAAATATCAATTTAGAAGATGGACTTCATAAGGTAATAATAATTTTAAGAAAATTGAAAATTATAATTCCATTACAAATAATTATTATAAAAGACTTCTGATGCATATGACTATTGCTCTAAGCTAGGAAGAAGTTATGAAATTGCTTTAATGTTTAAAGATGAGCTTATCCCATATTCCCTTGAATATTATCTAGATGCTAGGAACCCCTAATTAAAAAAAGAAGTATAAGAAAAGAAATTAATGGAGAAAATAATAGAAAAGAAACAAAAGCCCAAATCAAGATTTATATATTAGTAAGAAGAAGGAGAGGGAGATAAGCTAGCAGATGAAAAGTATTTAGAAGATAACTAATGCAAGCAGTATTGAATAATAAGACAAAAGCAATAATAAAAATATAGATTTTCTTAAAGTGAACTTCATAAATAATTAATATAAATAATAAAGGAAACCTACCAGTCATAAAGTCATACATACACTCTTATAATTAGGAAGTTTAATATGATTTTAAAATAAAAATTAAGATAAGTGAACTGTATCATACTTGTAAAAATTGTTATGTGTAAATGTAGTAGATTGGTAATTGCAATTTTATAAAATATTGATTGATTGATTTATTATCTATTATTAAGTTAAACCTATTCATATTCATAATTGTATATTTCAAAACTGGTAGGTAGGTATATCCTCTTTACTATTAATATAAATACGTGTTGAGATTATTCCCAATTCTTTAGAATTATCACTTTATTTACTTAGATATTTAAAGACTTGTTAGTAGTGCAATTTGGAATAAGTAATATCTTTAAAGAAAATTAAGAATAATCACAAAATATTATTTTAGTATTAGTTCAAGCAATTAAAGAGATAAGTAGCAAAATTTAACAAAAATGATGAAATAAGAAGAAATGATTATCAAGGCTAAGACCTGGAAGACAGTATATCCTCACTACCTTGATTCAACTCTTTCTTAATAAGAAGGTGAAATTCATATTTAGTTATTTCATTTCTAAATTAATCTCATATGATATAATTTAGGACGTCGTGTATCAAAAGCCATGGGAGTACCCAACATTACAATTATGGAAATGGCTAAGGCTTTAGAAAAGGTTAAGATTCCCGTTGTAGTTGAAGTACATAAGGTAATTTTATATTACAGATAATATCTAAGATTAAAGAAAGATATCATATTCATTTTTTAATTTTACAATAATTCAATTATAATTAATAATTAGTCCTATCCTAGAGAAACAATGATTAAGGGTAGAGTTAAAGTTATGCTTTTAGATGAAGATAGAAAGCTTGTTAACCCTTCAGTTACCTCAAGTATTTTATTTAATATAATAGAATGTTAAAATAGAAGTTATTCCAATAAAAAAGAAAATAAATAGCTGCTCTTAGGTTATTTCAAAATAAACTAATCATATTTATATAAAAAATAGAAAAAATTCTCTATGCCAAAATATGCGAATATGTCAAATAATTAGACGATAGAATAAAAAACCCTATTGGTAAGCCTCACCCTTTCAAAATAGATTAACTTACTAAAATGGAAGAAGAAAAGAAAGAAGTTGCCGTTGTCTAGACCAAAGAAAAGGGTAAAGGCAAGAAGGGAAAAAAGTGAATATAAAAAATGCATCTATTTAATTCATAAGCAAGTACTGTTTTTATATATAAAGTGTACATAGATTTCAATTTAATTATATCATTATTCATTCGTCCTTCCTAATATTTCTTCAATTCTACTTGTTTAAATGCCATCTAATAATGTAAAATATCTTAATTATGGTTATCTAAGAAGAGATGAGTAAACTTTTAAGGCATATGATAAAATATAATATAGTTTAAAGTCTCAAATTTTCATTTTTTAAATTAAAAAAAGAAAATAACATGTAATACTTTTTTGAATTTGTTAATAATTAACTAAGTTCAAAATAGATAATGTTTTTAATAATATTAAATGGGTTATATATAATCAATGTAATAAATGAAGCTATGATTGATATTTAGAATTTCAATTACTTTTCAAAGATATAAATATAATTCTAAATTATTTTAATAAAGAAAATTGTTTATGATAGTAAAAAATGTTTATGTTGAAGAAGATCAATTTGAAAGTATTTCTGAAAATAATTGATTATTTATTGGTGTATATTGAAGATAATTACGATTAGCCGATTATATTATTTTGTTTAAAAGCTTCTAACGATCCATACATAATAAAGTGACCACAATATTCACTTTTTAATTTTTACAAATAATTTGTGATCTGCAATTAATTTTATAAAATTGAATAAGAATTATTTCAAAAAATTTTAGTGAAAGTTAGACAATGAGTTTAAATGGAGGAGGAAGCAGAGATATTGGAGGCGGGAATTCAAGGAATTTTTAGGAATCTGAAACTTATAATAAAAACAATACCATTAACGCTGTAGCGAATAATGCAAATTTAAAAGATTTTAATCAGAACTACAAGATTAGAGAATTTGAATGGTTCGAAGTGGAAACTAAGATTAGAAAATTTGTTAATGAGCTGTTGCAGCCAACCATAAAAAAGATATCTATTGATAAAAAAACTCTTGATGAAGTGAATGAAAAGATTGAAAAGAATAATGACTAAGTGAAATGCTTGCATGATATAATTCACTACAACAATGATGGAGTTAGAGTAATTGATGATATCTACCAAAAGATTGCATCTACTAACTCTAGTGTAGATATTCTAAACAATAAGCACAAACAACAAGAAGAAAGAATCGAATAGTTTCAATAGCATATTTTATAAGAGTATCAACATGTTAAAGATGAAATGAAGGAAGTTTAAAAAGGTAAAATTACGTTTAATTATTAAATTAAAAGGATTTTACTTATATATAATAGAAATTTTAACATATCGTTAGTTACAAAGATATACATTTATAAATTCATTTGTTTACTTATTAATTAACAGCAAAAGATAAATTTTAAGAAGATAAGAATACTTTGGTTGATTATTTTGAAAGCTTTAAAAAGAACACATAAGAGATTATAACATCCTTAAATAAGGAACTTACTGCTTCATCTTAATGGTCTAAGTAGGAATTTTCGAAGAGCTGGGAGCATATTTTTAAACTAGACAATTAAGGAAATTAGAATACTCAAGAAATATAGTTGCATAACGAGAAGATTAAAGAAATATTTGAAAGAATAACCTCAATAAACATAGTAATGAATTAACTCTCTTAAATTAATGGCCTCTTTTATCAAATAATTAGTCTTTTTAAATTAATTTATTGTCTTTTAATAGAAAAATTCAAGCTTTGAACATAGTATGGAATAAGCAAATAAAGCAATAGAAACAATGCAAAATAACATAAATACTGCCAAAAAGTTTACCAACAAAGTTGAAGATTTAATGAACAAGGTATTTATTGATTTACTTCACTCGTAGAATTCAAATTAACTGATTACACTAAAATTTAATTAGTTCAGAATGGTTGAAAATTATATTGAAAAGTACAGCACCTTATACGTTTAAGGATAGATCTCAGAAACACTTTTTAATGTTTTAGATAGAAACTCTAAAAAAAAGTTAGTTCATTATGAGGATAAAGTAATTAAATTACATAGTTTAAAGTAATATACTTTTATTATTTTAACCAACTAATTAATTAATTAATTAGGCTTTCTCAGCAATGAATTAGATTATACTAAATGATGATGGTATTCCTAATTTGAATTAGAAAATTGAGGATAGTATTAATTATCTAGAAAAGATTATCAAAAGAAATGCAAAATATTTACAACAAAAGAATAGTTCTTTAGATGAAGGCTACTAATTCCCTCCTGCTCAGATAGAAACTCCATTTACTATAAGTGATAAAAGGGATAACTCCATACCATTTGGATTTGGCGATACTTTTAGGAGAAACAGTAATGGAAATGATTCTATTGATGAAGAAAATTTAATTTAAGAATAGAAATCAAGTTCTCCTTTCTCAAATAATACAATTTAGCCATAATTAAATAATATAGAAACTCAGATTCAAAGAAATAATAGCAGTCACAGTAATAGAAAAACCAGCAGTAATAATAATCCTTCATCGAATTAAGGTCTGACAACTATAAATAATAAAAATAATAACACAACTATTCAACCTTAAAATAAAGTTAATACTTAACAATCAAAACGATCATCAATGAATAGTTTAACTTCTCATTAAAAGTATGATGTCAACAACAGGTAATTTGGATAGCTTAAGCTAATGATTGATATGGAAGTATCCAAAATGAAAGAAGCAATAGATAATAAAACATAAAACTTGTAAGAAGGATTACTTGAGAACGAGGAAATTCTTCAACTGAATATTTCAAAAATTTAAGAGGAGTTAGAAAAGGGGATAGGATTACTCAAATCATAGAATAATAATATGCTACTCGAAACAGGGGTTTTAGATAGAAAGATTTCAAGTATTTGGAATGAATTGGAAAAGATTGTTAGCACATTTAATATTTTAAGCGAGACTGTGCATAAGTTAATACACTTCAATACTTTAAGTAACTCTCTAGTACTTCAAGATGAGTTAGACAAATAAAGCATTGCTCTATATGGATTTAGAACTAGTTTCAATGATGACCCAAAGTAATTTTTACTTTAAAAATCATTTGATATTTCACAGAATCATTATTTAAATTAAATCAGTTTTATTATACATTAATTCATAACAACATTTTAATTAATAAAAATAGAATGTCCAAATCTTTAAGAACACCAGCTCTAATGCCAACATCTTCTGCTCCAGGCACTTCACAGGGTAATTCTTAAAAGAATAAATAATTAGCTTTCCCCAATTTAACTCTTGATTAGAATTGTTTGAGTTGCAATGGATAATCTGCTTAAGTAAGCTAAGCATTTAAAATTGCTTGTTTGGCTTATAACCCTTCAACGGTAAATATTGATGGAAGAAGTTATAAAAGAGAAGAAGTTTTAGAAGTTGCTACTCGTCTTTTATAAGCAGCTCGCTAATAATATGGATTAAAATAAAATATAAATGATTTCTAAGAGCTTTCATAAATAGAATCTGCTTCCTAGTAAGATGTATTAGATGTATCTATCAATAGAACTGATTAATAAACTCCTAATATAGATAATTAAAATCAAGAATCTAAACCAATAATTGTAAATTTCAATAATAAAATTAATAATAATAACAGTGTAATAAATACCTAAAATTCTGCTCTTGATAACGTGAAAACAGGAATAACTTAAAATAGTTAAAGTAGCTTTACTCATAATGGCAGATTTTATATAAATCCTTAACTATCTAATCATGAATAATTATTCAGATCAAATTATGTAAATACCTCACTAAATAATACCTCATTTAGTAATTAGTAAAATAGAACTCAAAGTGTACTTCCTCAGTTAGAGGGTTTAAAACCAAGATCAAGAGCTATTTCTAAGAAATCATAATCAAATAATTAACCTCGAGTTAATTCCTCTTAACGAAGGGAACATACTCATCATTGAAACTAATCAGGTTGATAAAATAATATTTCCCTTAATTAAATGTAAAGAAAAGTATACATACATGCATACATGCTTTTTAATTTAAAACTTGAGTTGTTAATAATAATAATAATTAAAAATAAACTCAATATAAAAAAATGTTAAAAATTTTAATTTATGTATTGATAGATTGATCATTTGAGTTATTAAATTTTCTCATTCCTATTAAATAATTTCTAAATAAACAAATCAAAATGTAAAGTTAAATAAATTAATTTAATTTAAAAATAATCATTTTAATTATATTTTGTAAAAAAATAGCTATTAAACATTCTAAATTGAAAAATGATTAGTTTTTGAATAAAAGTTAGTTCAAATTCAAATCATAATTGATCTACCAGTAATTAATTATCTTTCAGACAAATCAAAATATATAGAAATCATTATTTATCTTTTTCTTTACCTACCTTTATTTCTTCCTTTCATCATCTCATTAGAATCCAAACTTAAAAACTTGTTATAATTATTATATTTTTTCAAAATTAATATTTCCTATTAGAGTTCTTCTTTATTTAGGGTTATGTTGTATAAAAATAATCTCTATTATGTTAAAGTTTTGGATTGAAAATAATAAGTTGATAATATTTTAATAAATAAGATAATTATAACCGTTTTACTGTCTTCTTAATAGGCAATTAATTATAATTCTTATAAAAATAAGTTAACTGTAAGATATTTATAGCTTAATAATGCATATTAAAAAATATATTATATATAAAACGATTACTAAATTAATTATTTGCATTTTCATACTAATTTTTCAGCTAAGCTTTAGAAAGGCTAGTCTATATTAGTACTACGAGCAGCTGAAACTTCAAAAAATTATAAATTAAGTTTCTTTGCTAATTCTTTGCCTTATTGGGGGTCTACAGTTCTAGCTCCGCTTAAATCATTTTTAGTAGATATCAATACACCTATTTTCAATGAAAAATTATATTATTTAAACCGATTAATTCTATTTATTAGGGAATATCTTACCTTGCAATGATTTAGAATTTTTTTATCTAACTTTATCATACCATGTTTAAACTTTACTAAAACTTTCCTAACTAGTGCAATCATAAACAATAGCTAACAAATCTGAATGGGATAACTTTAATTTTAATAAATAATGATTATAGCTCATTTTTTAAAGCGAATAGAGCAAAATTTAAAATACAATTTCATTTGTGATGGATTAATAGCAGTCCTAACCACTGATATCAAAGAAGAAGAGTTCAACATCTTTATCTTTATCAGCAAAAGGAATAATTTTTGAGGATACTTCAGCAGCTTAGGTCTATTTTAATTAATGAAATAACATTTAATACTAATTGTCACTTTGATGATTTAAATCTAATTATTTATTTGATACAAAGAAATGAAATTACCATATTGTAATCTTTCAAAAATGTCTAACCATTAGTTGTATACATTTATATCAAGGTAGTCTTACCACATGCAGAATCACCTATAAAATAAGGATAATTATTTAATTTTAATTAAACTCATGATGCTTTTCTAATATAAAGGAATAATTGTACTAACCTACTACTAAAACCTTTGCTTTAATCTTCTTCATTTCTTTATTTCTAATTGTAAATAGATATTTTTTATAACTAAATCTTTTTGAATTTGATTGAAATTTTAATTATTTGGAATGAATAATTTTTTTGGGTTTTTTAATTAAATTCTTCTTTCTATCTATCCGATTGTTAGTATTTATTTGATTTTAAATCAAAGAATGCAAGATATATCTATCACAAAGAAGCTCATTGCATTTATTTTCTCACTCTTGGTATCAAAAAAGTAATTGATATAAACATTATTTTTGAAACAATAATAGTACTAATGAAATACAATTACTATTTTTTATATAAAATCTAATAATTTTCACAAAATGAATGATTAATTATTATCTCAAGTAGAAGTCATATTACTAATTTTTAAAAAAAAATAGGATTCTAGAGGAAGGGAAGAAGATTATTTAATTCAAAATTAATGAATACTCTCCTAACTATTTTAGAAACATATATTAAGTTATAAAGTTATAAAAACAAATCATTGGAAAAGTAAGTAAATATTTGAAATTAAACATAAATGTTTGAAAGAGTTAATTATTTATTAATTAAAAGCTCTAAATAATTAATATTTATAATAAAAATTGCATTGATTTTGGCTTTAATAAATTAAAATAAATGAATATATTATAATATCTATCATCTATTAACAAAATTCCTTAAGTATAGAATAATATCTTGAATAATTTTAAGAAAGTACTTCAACCATCATCTAATTTAAAAGAAATTATCTCGACAGATATGATGATACTATCAAAAAATTAGATAAAGGTCTATTTTATTATGATTTTAATCTGAAAAATCATTGGATTTAGGATTTTCTTTAAAATCTACAAAAAACTTTATTATTATTAAAAGTGTTTTAAATATCATAAAGAAATGTTAAATTTAGTAACAAATGTTTATTTCGATAATAATATATTTCGATCATCAATTTAAGAGATTATTATGTATAAAATAAGTATCATTAAGAAGTAATAGGGAGGGAGTTATTTGGGTACTTATTTTAGGATAAGAACTGTAAGATTTATAAATTTTAATTTGGATATGTAATAAAGAACTCAACCTTTTTAAATCATAAAAATTAATTCTGAGAAAGATTAGTAACTAAACATTAATTAAATAAGACTTGTTTTTAAGATGGAAGTAAAATAGTAAAAAATAATTTGTGATATGCACAAAAGTAAAGTATCACACATAAAAATTAATAAAATTAAAGAAAATGAAGCTATTTTTTATTGCGAAGAGTGTATAAGTAATGATGAGGAATTCAAACCCAAAGATTTTGTACGAGTAAAAGAGATTTTAGAATCATAACCTAATTCAATAGTAAAAAATTGGCCTCCAATAAGGAATTAAAATCTATTAAAATAAGCTTAGGATATAATTAAGAATAACAAAGATAGATCTGATCAAATAAAAAAAATTGAGGATTTTTTCAGTAATCTGAAAGGATTGTTATACAAGAAGATAGATGAATGTTAAAAGAAAATTCTCAGCGAATGTGTAGAATATGAATGCGCTGATTTTTAATTTCTCTAAATTTATAGAGAGGTAGAATAAATAGATATCTTTTAATAAGTATTAAAAGATAATAATCTGAATTTTAATCAAAAAGAGACAAAATGTAAAGAATTTATTAATTCAAAAATCAGCTAATAGGAAAAATTCTCTGAGAAATTTTAAAGAGGAATAGACCAAAGAAATAATAATTAGCATTAATTTGATACAGAAATTCCAAATTAATTGCTAGAAAAAATCTTATCTTTAATATTAGAAATTAACTTCTTCAGGAAAAGTACAATTAAAGAAGAGAACAATGAACGAAGTGATATTCCTTAGCCCGTTAAAAAGAGAAAATCCTCACAAGAATAAAAATAAATTGAAATAGTGGAAATTAAAAATGAAAGTTTAATGAACGAAAATAATGAAAGTTTAATGAAGGAAAATAATGAAAGTTTGATGAAGGAAAATAATGAAAGCTAAATGAAGGAAAATAATGAAAGCTAAATGAAGGATAATAATGAAAGCTAAATGAAGGAAAATAATGAAAGTATAATGGAAGAAAATAATGAAAGCTAAAAGAAAGAAAATATTAATAATAATTAATAGAACTCTGAATAATTATCTTATATAATTGATTTAAAAAAAAATAACTCTATAAATTCTATTTAACCAATAATGCCTATTGTTATTCCAGATTTATCAGTCATTTTATAAAATGATACTTAAAAAATAGATTTACTTCCCAAAACTGAATTTATCAAAGGCCCTTTGAATAATTTTGAAAATTGCATATACACTAAATAAGACGATAATAGTATTCACATTTAATTAATTGAAAACAACTATCTAGCTTTCTATCTCTCTAATATTATTTTAAAGAAAGAAAAAACATATATTTTAAGATTTAAGATCAATAACCCTCTCGATACTAGCTAATTTTATATTGGATTAGTCAACTCTGAAGAAATTAGTGATTATATAGCATATTTCTACTATTAATTTAATTTGAAATCATAGAATCAAACTCTTAGTCTAGGATAGAATACATTTTTTGAAGATAGAAATAAGATTGAGTATGGAAATTTTTCTGATTTGCCTAATAATGGCTTATTTGAGATGACAGTATGTATTAATAAAGGATTATTTTAATTGGCAGATTTTCCAGATAAAAAAAATATGACATCACAAGATCATTTAGTTTAATTAAATATAGAGGAGAATTTAAAATTCTTTATAATTCTATAAGATTAAGCTGAATTCACTTTAGTGGATGCTTAGGAATGCTGAAAAGAAGAGAAGAAGAGAGATGAAAAAGTTTATTTAAATGATTTATTTATGTATTTAATTTGTAATGAAAGTAAATATGCTTTGATTTGATTTGATTGGATTATATTTATTAATTAATAACTAAAAATTGAATAAATAAATTAATAATTATAAACTCTATTTATTTTCTTTCATATTTCAACTATATAATCTTCCCATAGCTTTCTGGTAATCCAGAATATGTTGGAACAAATCATCTACTGTCAATTCGTCTTAACCTTTTAAGTTCTAATTTGCCCATTTGGGAAGATAATCAGAATCTTCTCTAAGTTTCTAATTATAAACATTTATATATAACACATTTTTGAGTAAAAATTGAAAAAATATTACTAAATCTGCCATAATAATAGTGCAATAATCGGTATTATGAGTATAGACACTTTTAATACATTAGGTTACTCTTGTCATAGTGTCTAAAGAATAAAATTCTTTTCTTTCTAGACCATATATGGAATGATTTTTGTTATCTTATAAGTATTGATAGAACTCTTTTCTTATTGGATATCCAAGTATGAGCAAAGCACGGCCATAGTGATCGCTGAATTCTATATTTCTACTGGCCCAGCCATTAGCTACACAAAAGAAGAAAGCACCTTACCCAACATCACATTGTTGTTTATAAAAATTAAAAGCCTAATAATTATTAGTTTTTTACATAATAGTTCAAAATTAAATTAATAAAATTAAAAGGTTTAAAATTACTTCAACAGTTTTACGTTGACAGTATGGGGATTCAAAATATACTGGCCTCTTTGGATTGATATCATTTATTTTTTCATGAATAAATTTCATAAACACAGCTATGTTTGGGAGGTATATTACTATTCCATCGGGAGTAAATTCTTAAACTCTATTAATGATATTAACGTAGTTTCTCAGTTATAAAGTAGAGTTTTCTATCTTCAGATTTGAAGAAGTAGACTCAAATGTTGATTGATCATTCCATTTTGTAATAAATAAAGGCATTAAATTGAATTTAACTTAAGGTTCTAACTCAAATCTTGGAATAACAAGTACTCTTTTTTCATTTTAATTTCCTATTGAAAGAAAATGAAGAAATTAATTTGTGAGAATATTTAAAGAAAAATGTTTACTTAATCCCAAAATAGTTGTAGTATGTTGTTCACTTCTTTAAATAATACAGTCTGAAGTTAATAGATAGTTAGATGCACTTTCAAATATACGTCTAGAAAAATTTTTAATCAGTGCTGGAGTACAGGTGAGAATAGGGAAACAAATAGCTTCTTTTAAATACTCTGGATGATCTTAAAAGAATAGCTTTAGCTAGGATTCAGGCTATTAGAAGTGGTGTGTGAAGAAATACAAGAAATCACTAATGATATACAAACAATTAATACTTTAATCTTACTCGTTTAAATCCTTATAGATATTGTTGAACATGTATGATAATAATTCATCCAAAACTAGTCTATAAATTTTTTATTATTATTTATTAAAATAAAAGTTTATTAATTTAAGAAATTAATTTATTATTTTAAGAAATTAATTTGTTCAGAGAATAATGATAAAGAAACTAAATGAATTAATTAAGTACCTTAACTAAATCCTCATGGGATATAGATTCTTTAAGTCAGACAATTAACTATCTTATAAGATTTTATCATTCACTAAAAAATTAGGCACATTCGAGTGATGAGCATTGTTAAATTTCTTTGTACTCTCTAGCTCGTTTCTATTTAATTTATTAAGTTAATGACTTCGTCAGGATATTTTATGATTTAATTTATTAATATTACTTCTTTTTGCAAAAGTGTGTTTCGAATAGAGTATTTATTTCTTGACATGCATTTTGTAGATATTCCACTAGAGCTATAGGATTTTTAACAAAGTTAGGAAGGCCTTATTTTAATTAGCTTTATTGCTTTTAGCCAGCATTCTTGAGAAATACAAAATGTTAATTTAATATCTCTTTTCCTATAACAATTAATTTACTTATGGTTGCTTTTCCTCTTAGTTCTATCCTTAATCACCATTCTTTACAATTTGTGCTTCCAATTTAGCCAGCAATTTCTTATAATCATTTTTCAATACTTCTTGAACTTTATCTTTTTTTACGAGCTCTACTTAATATATTATCTATTTAAGCTGCAAACATTTATTCACAGATTAATGCACCATTTATTGTTCAATATTAAATCTAATTAATTTTAAGATTTGTATCTAAATCTATTTGCTATTCATTTATAATTTAATTAATTATACGTATTATAACTTTAGATATCTTCATAAAGAAACTATGATTGATCTAAAAACAAGAATGTGCTCTTATCTTCTGCCTTAGACATCGGAATAAACTAATAGATGTCTTTTTACTTATCTCCTTCTTTAAATATGTTTTTGTGCTCACATATTATTATGTCTGCCATATTAATTAACTCTATTTAAGTAAAAGAGGGACAAAATCCTTTTCTTCTACCCTCTTCTACTAATCTTTATTGGTCAAATAGTCCTTTTTATTTCCTAATAGTCTTTATTAAAATGAATTATTATGATTTGGAAAATAAAAATAGTAATAGAGTAATTTACTTCCTTTAGTTATGAGAACTCTTTGTAGTATTTGCAACCATTTGTATCCACTTTACGCTTATATTTACAGAATATTTCTTCATCATACTTTTCAAGTCTACTTTCTTCAATACAGAGCTTTCTTTTATTTGATACTTTCAGTATTAGCAGCTTATTAATTTCTGGATACTTTAATGCTAGATTGCTTGCCTTCTAAAAATACTAAACAGCATCTTTATCTCTTTAACAACAGATTATAATCTAATTAGTATAAAAATAGAAAGATAACTCTTGCTTTTAGTAGATTTTCTTGCTAATTGTTATTTGTAAAGACAGACAGAATATTGGCTTAATTGAAATCAGCCATTTTCCAATCCTTAATAATAACTGCAATCAAATATATTACTTATTTATATTATGTGGGATTTTTCAGCTTAAAATTTAATAAGACCTTTAGAGTACTATCTACCTTCTCTTCTGTTCTTACAATTTCTATCATATCTATCATCTATTATTGCTATTTTTATCAAATATGATTTTTTTATTTGCTAAAGAGGAAGTAAGTAAGTAAGTATGAGAATTACCTTCTTTTCTAAGCACCCTTATACTGCTTCCATATAGTTTATCTAATTGGTAGATTTATTCTTATATAAATCTTGACTAAGCTGGTTGCTTATATCCTCTTCTACTTCCATCATATCTTTTATTTATTATTCTAAATTCTTAATGATTTGATGAAATGAATATTAGATTAACTTTTAATAATGAAAATACTACCAACAAATTAAAGGTATTTAATAAACTCTAATTTACTTATGAAATATCATATTTCTAGCAGATAGATAGCCTGACTAATAAATATAGATACATGCATAATTTGCATTATTTATTCATTTTTAGTAAATAGACATGTAAATATATTGGTTTAAATTCTTTAAGATTAAAAAAATAATTTTATATTTTAAATCTATCTCTATAATTATCAAATTTATTCTGATAAAATATTATTAGACCTAGATATTATTTTATTCTATTAGAGCTAAATTTTCTATTCTATTAACATCTATTTGAATTTCTTTAAATTTCGTAGTAATACCGCCACATTAACCTCTATAAATTTGGTGATTACAACAAAAATATTTCATATTTAATTGTCTAAATTAATTATTTAAATTTCTGATAAATAATCTAGCTAAATAATTAATTAATATGCTTTGAATTATCTATTGATATTTAAGGTAAATAGACATATAATTTATTATAAGTTTGAATTCGCATATTTCTTTTTATTTTATAATTTTTATATTAGTGCTAAATTTCAATTGCTTATTAGAATAATCTTTTTATTTAGATTTTATACTTGTTGAATGAAGTTTATATTCTACTATAAATCCACTTAATCTTCTTTGAACTTTGTATGGAGGGTGAACTTAAATTTTCTTGTTTATCCTCTGTTTTTGTTCTTGCTCTTTTTGTTGTTCTAGTCTTAGCAAATTATTATTTTTAAATGTTTTAAATTAAACTAAAGTTGGAATATTATAATATTCTATTTATTTTATCAATTTAAATAAGCAGAGTTTAGATTGCATTTATAATAAGTGTTAGGTTAAATAGTTGCTTTATAATAAGTTGGTATGAAACAACAATTCAAAAATCCTGTTTGAATGCCTTAATAGATTTTAAGTTCAGAAGTTAGTTAGTTAATAGAATGAGATAAACAATGCAAAGGAGAATAATTCCTTTTATTTTAAAAATAATAAATAACTTTTCAATTAAAAAACAAAAATATTAAGTAAAATTTAAAGGAGATAGTAGAACAAAAGAGTAGATAATCAAAATTATAAGATACTGAATTTTACTGTAAAATTTTAATATTATGCAAGTATTTGACAAGCCCGCTCCTCTGAAAGAAAAGATTTATGGGGCTCTAAGCAATTTATTCTTATTGATGTTGCTAAAAGACAACGAAAGAAATAGAACTAAAGGATATTATGTGGTTTTGGTAACCATATATTTTTTATAGATATGTGGATTCATGGCCACTCTCTCTGAAAAACCCTCAGTAGATACCTACACATATTATCTATTTGGGTTTCTTGAAAACATTAGAATTCTACCAGTCATTAGCCAAGTGAAGAGTGGTATCGTACCAGTTATTATACTATTAGTATTCTTAATTTTCGAAAGCTATATCATTTTCTGTTGCTACAAATTGAGTCTTGCAAATATAAAAGGTATATAGGCTCAAATTATCAGTTTAAATGGTTATTTAATCATAAACTCCAAATATTTTAAAATAAAATATATAAATTATTTAAAGTAGTTTCAGTTTAATTTATTAGAGTTTTTAAAACAACTTTTTAAAACTAAAATAGATGATTGTGATGTTATGAAAAGGCAAAATAGCAACATTAGTTCTCTATAGCTATTCTTAGAGCATCAAAAATGGATTTATTGTCTTCCAAAATTTGATCTTATGTTTGCCTCATATTTTTGTAGTTCAACTGATGGACCTACCGCAAGTACACGTTGCAATGCTATTATTGAGTTTAGTGAGAATGGATATCTTTACCGCGGGATAATCTTAATCCTATTTTTCTTAGTATTATTAACATCGATTACAATAAGTATTATTTCTGTGATGATATATCATAATCCAGGTTTTAATTATTATTCTTATAATCAAATATTCTTACTATCATTGTCGAAATTGAAAGCAAGCAAGCAAACAAACAAACAAACACATTTATTCTGGTATCAATAAATTTCCTCTTCGATAATCAGACAACATTAAGTTTCAGATGAAGCTTTTATTTTAAAATAAACCTTTTGAAATAGACAAGTTATTTAAATTCTCACTTATTGAAAATAAGAAATTAAAAAAGTATAGAAAGATAAGTGCATAATTAGAAATATTTAAGATTTATTAGAATAAAATTTATATTAAAATTGTTTCTTTTTAAATCATTTAGAATTTAGTGCTGTCAATTAGTTAAAATCGAGATATTCTGCTCTTAAAACAGCAGAACCTTTCTTAGAGCTAGGAATTGTTTTATTTTCTTATTTTGGAAGTGTTACTTTAGTATTTATTCTAGCACATATCTTTGGCATATTCTTGATGCTTGAATATTTTATTCATTTCCCACTCGTTGATAAGAATATATCAGATGTTTATGGATGGCTAATTTCAGTGTTTGAAATATTTACAACCCTTTTCCTTTTTAGAGAATACTTTACATTTTTAACTGATAGAAATTTTGTTATTATTTTTCTCATTTTGATTTCATTATCATATGGAGTTTTTAAAATTATTTGGAATAAAAAGTTTATTTTCGCAATGACCATAGATCCTAATAAGCTAGGAGGTATGAACATATTTAACTTTCTAGATTAAGTTTATTTATTCCTAATCTAAATTAAAAGATTACCCCTCAGAAACTTGTCTATATCTCGAGAAAATATGTGAGCTCTATGATTTAAATTACACTTCTTTAAGTTCTAAATTACTTTTATTTGGGACACTTTAACTCCATAAAAACTTTTGTAAAGTAGCTAAATGTCCTTGTAAAAACGAAGAAATCAATAAACTAGCAGGTAATATAATTTTTTCTTCATAAAATATAAGACTCATCATTAATTTTCTGTTAAATTAAAAAGGTGAAGAAAAGCCAACTGTTTCGGGAGGTATGATTATAGATTTAGGCAAAGATATAAAAATAAGAGGCGTGGACTTTTCTAGGATATGCTAAAATGAAATTTTATTTGAAAGGTGGTTTATGGGTTTTATTGATTTTCAATTTGAGGTTTTAATATCAGCTTTAGTTAAAAAGGGGGAGTAAACTATTTGTTAAGTAGATTTTTTAATCTTTAAAAGAATATATAAGTTATTGATTTTTATTTATCACAGGAAGTATGTTTAAGATATTGGTTCTTCCTAATTAAATTTAAGAAAAACTCAATTAAGGCACTTTATCAAAATAAAGTGATGACAACCTAAATTACTCATAAAAATACATTCTTTGCTACTGTAGAGAGAAGTTTAACAAATCTTATTGAGAATAGACTTAAGGAAAGAGATAAAGCTCATAGTTATTCTTATAGGTATATATTATCGAGTAGTTGATAATTGATTGCTTACCTTACCTATTTTTTAAAGATAAAAGGATAGAAGTGATGCATCTAATAATGTAAAATTTGAGAAGATGGTTCTTACAGAAACAAAAAAAGACGATCTTAAAAAATTGGTTGGATCTGTTATGAAACAAAAGATAGATTTCATGAATACTCTAATATCTGGATTTTAAAATTTTAACAAGATGTAAGAGGATACTGTTAAACTTATGAGTTAGGTATATATATTTAATTAAATTCAAATAATTATTCTTATTGTCTTTATCTATCTATATACTCTTTAGATTGATATCTTTATTTTATTACTATAAGATCATAAAAATTGAGAGAGGACTCATATAAATGATTGAATAGAATTCTGATAATATTTATTTCTTAAAGTTATTGGCAATGATAAAATCATTTTTAATATTTGACCCACTCTTTACAAGGAAATTAGAAAGTGATCTACAGGATTTATATAACAAAGAGAAGAGTTTAGATATAACAACTATTACATCAATGACTATTCTATCGGGAAATGTGGGAAGTGTGATTGCTAGCTTTAAAACAGAAATAGATTCAGGAAAGATTATTAAGTACAGTGAAAGGATTCCATAAATTTTCGGTTATGATAGAGGAGAGTTTATCAATAAAGTTAATATTAATTTGAAAGAAATTCTTACGATTTTTTTTATTACAAAACCTAAAATGTAATGAAAACTTATTTTATTGTTCTAGGAAATCAATTTATTAATTAATGAAAATTGTGAAATGGTTTTCTAAAGCAATAGATTTATTTTATTTTTGAATATTATAGTTTCTCATTTATTACCAAACCACACACCATCAATTTTTTTATATAATAAAAATAATAATTGTTCCTAAAAAAATCTGTAAGGTGCCATTGAGTTGGTGCTAATAAATGAGGAACTGTATTAGATGGGATTTAATAGATTTTTTAAAATATAATAGGATAGAGTTAAAGATTTGATCCCAGATTGTATCTCTATTTTACATGATTCTTTTCTATAGAGGCTGATATAAACAGGTATTCCCAAAACGATTAGAAGTTACAGGACTATGTTTTCTAAAAGTAAAAAGGGGTTCATCTTTCTAAGCAAACTATTCATCAATTATTACTTTTTAAAGTAGGATGATTTTGCTTTCTCGGCTTTGATCATAAAAATTTAGACAAATAGCAATTACCTTATTCTGAATGAACAGGGTTATATCGAAGATTTTACTGAGGGTATTGTGGATATTATGGAAGCAGATGATATTGACATTAGTTACTTCAAAAAGTGTCATATAAGTATTTATATACCTTAATTCCTAGATTTTATAGAATCATATGACCCAAATGAAGAATACGCCTTCCTTAAGTACAAAACTGATTTTCCTAAGGGTAATTAATTTAATTATTCTATTTTGTATGCAAACAATAATATTTTTGGTATGAAAAGACCCTGTGAATTTCATGAGTTAGTTCATCAATCATCATTAAAATTATTATAATAAATTTGATGTTGATAGAGATGCATGGAGATCAAATTTAACTTAATTTATAAAGCTAAGAAGATTAAGGATAACAAGCTTTGAGTCTATACTAAATATCAGAGTAGAGGAGTTTGAAGGATTAGATAAAGTAGTTAGATTATTTATTGTTGAAATAGAAAAAATGATGCCTTGGGATGAAACTAATTCTCTTATGTCGGGCAGTACCAAGGGAACAGGTAAATAAGAAGAGGGTTTAGATAGTAAGGTTATTCATAAAGCGGGTAAAGTTATTTATATCTTGTTAATGTTTTTTTATTTAACTTGTTTTCATCTATTCAAAAAGATGAGAATACTAAAATAGAAACTACACAAGCTAAAGATAGTGGTAAAATTATTGATTGATTGATTGTTTGACTCACTTTTTAAATTATTTAAAGTTTTATTTTAAAGTTTTCTTATGTACGATCCTATCCTATTTTTTTATTATTTATTTCAGCAAATTTAAATTGTTTTATTCATATAAAAGAGCTATTATAAGTCTAAGAGGTAAAGTAAAATGTAGTTTTAACTGTACCTTCTAATATAACTACAAATACAATGGAGTCTAGCATTTAATAATCTGCTTAAGATGGGAAGAAACAAGATGAACTTTCTTTTAAGAAAGAAATTTAAAAATAATATACTTTTTCTTCTCCAAAAAAGGAAATAGCATTAAATTAATCATAGAGGTATTAATTATAGATTCAAAATGATGATTCTGATTTAATTAATTCAGCTATTTTGAGTGAAAATGGAGAAGAAAAACCTTAACCCAATGAAGGCACAATAATTAATGATTAAAATATTGAAAGCAGAGTTAATTATTTGACAAGTATAGTTGACGATTCCAACGTGCTATTGAATGCAACTAGAGAACATTATTAAGATTAATTTGAAAAAATAAATGACACAATAAATCCTCTAATACCTTCATAGATTTAAGATTTTGGTATTGATGATATTGTTAAGGATAAATATGATATAGAAGCAAATTATGCTGGCATTTCTTTGTAAAATTAGGAAATTAAAATTGCTAATTAATTAGAATAGACTCCCTAATTATAAGAGATGCCATTAAAAAATTAAAATTCATTAAGTGAAAAAACCAAATTTACAAAATAACAAACAAGTAATTCTGAAAAAAGATTTTAAAAGTAATAAGATAGAAAATCAAAACCTTAAATTAACTTTTAAGATTCTTCATCAGGTAATATTCTTCATACATCAAATGCAGGAGTAACACCTTAGTTACAAGAAATGGAGAATCAGTAATAAAAAGGAAATAAAAATGATTCTTCTGATGATGAAGATTCTAAGAAACAAGAGCTATTGTCGTTTGATACAGATGTAGAGTAAAAGGAATAAGATATGAAAGATTAATTGATTGCAAATTAAAACAATCATTTAAACCAAGAGATGATTTTGAATGAAAATTAATCTCAATAAACAAGTATCAATAGCCAAGAAACAAGCATAATCAAGAAGATTATTTTTACTACAGAAACAAGAAGGGCACCTATATTTCTGATTGCACTTTACACAGTTTTTTGCTTCTAATTTTTTGTATTTATTGGTGTAGTAATTGTGCTAACTATAACTATCTCACGAAATTTCTAAGATTATACAACTGGTAAAATTCATTATCAAAGCTAGAAAATCGATATTAATAATATTTTTATCATAAATAATATATAGCAATCAATGAAATGGGAAGGTAATTTAAAAGTAAACTTAAATGAAATGAACGAAACAAGATGGAATTTATATTTTGAACTTCTTAAAATCAATGATACTTTTAAAAAAAAAGAATAAAATATTTATTATTTTGGAGTTAAAATATTAAATTTATTTAAAATTAAAAATAAGATCTTCTAAAATGCTCACGCCGGTTTGTCAGACTCTATTAACCACTGATTTCTTGTGTCTGTAGAACATGAATTTTATCCAAAAATAGAGTTCAACAATAAACGGATTTATGACTGATAATATTGATGATGGATTTTAAGATTACATTTCTTCTCTATATAGCTTTTTGAATGAATAAATTGTTTACAATTACTAGCGTACTTTCTATGAGTATTAGGTCGATGCTCTTATTCAAGCTTCGACTAATGAGTACTAGACATAAATGAGTTTCACAGAATTCCTTAAAAAAATATCTGAGAGTATTTTTTAACTTAGGATACCAGAAATTTAAGGTTGGTTTTGTCCAATTATTTTAGTAAAGCCTCAATGATATTATTTTTAAAAAGGAAAATTTAATCTTTTTAAGGCTTATTTTAAATTAATTTTGAAGTTAAAACATTTAATAATATCTTTTTCATTTGTTAAAATTGATATAGATAAGCTTACTTACACAAATGATCAAAGATTTATGCTAACGAACAATATAGCAAGTATATATAAGCTATTCTTTTAAACGCAATAGGAGATTACGAGTGACCTACTATCATTAAAAGAAAACATTATTAAAGTAAACATTGTAAGTGTAGTCTTGGGAACGCTATTAATAGCACTCTCTTTCATATTTATCTGCAGCCCTTATTAATAATTAAAATAAAACTCAGAAAGAATTCTATAAGTCATAAGTAGAATGACAGAGTAAGAAGCTGAAACTATAGTATCTGGGCTAAATTTTATGATAATATAGCTCTTTTCACTAAATGATGATTATTTACACATTGATTTTTCCAATATAACTATCAGAGATGACCAACATTTAGATAATTCTCATTTGGATTAGAATTCAAAGTCGAAAAAGAAAAACTAATTGGGGCATAGAAAAAAGAAAAATAGTAATCTAACTGATAGGATAAGTGACCCTAAGATTAGATTTAATACTTTCTTCTATACGCTAATCGTCCTTTGCTTTCTGTCTACAAGCTTCTTTATTGCAGTAAATATTTTAATTATATTTTTAAAACGATTGAGGGTTGATAAGTGATTTGTTTTGTAAAGAATATTGATCACGAATAATAATTATAATAATAGAAGAAATCTATTAAATTCTGAATTGATTTATTCAATTTCATTTTGAAAGTATTTTATCATCAAAATTAAACAAAAACGAATTTACAATTATAATTAAATGATAATTTAATCATTTAGATTACATTATTTAAATGTTAATTAATTTAGCAAAATGTACCAATCAATCAATCAAAGTTTTAGATGAAAGAAACAAATTGTCTAATAGCAATTATTAATTCATTATCTTTTACCACTTTTTTTTAAATAATTTTTAACTTACATGCTTAAAATGATTGGTTGTAAGCTCTTATTTATTATTTTATGAAATTAATTAGGTATTTGTTTACATGTAGACATTCCCTACATAGTTTGACCCTCCATCAGATAGATATTAATATTTTTTAGAAGGATCTTTAAAATTCTCTACTATGGTAAGTGCTCATAATATTTTGATTATAAATAACTTGTTAGTGAGCAAAGGGTAAAGATCGATTTCCTTAAAAAAAGTTGCTGAGCTATAAGAATTAAGAAATTAGAATTTAGAAGAAGCATAGAAATTCTTTAGTGAAAAATATGATAACTTGATAAATCAATAAACAACGGGTGTTTTCTAAGCCGATATGATAGCAATAAATTAAGGAAATGCTTGTGATAGTTAATACTTTACAGGTATTTAGTAATAACTCTGTAGTGTTAATTAAAGGGGTCTGCTTAAAAAAGGTTTACAATACTCGATTACTACAATGATCAATGAGATTTAGAATCAAAAAGAATTTGAAGACTAGCCTTCATAGATTGAATAATTAATAGATCAAAAGGAGTACACAGAAAATCTGGTTACTTTCTAGATGATAGACTATCTATTAAAAAGTATTATTTAATAATTTGAAACAGAAAATAGAAGGATCAAAAATGATTTCTTGAACATATTCTAATGGATTCTAATTTTGGGATGCTTTGCTTACATTATAGCCTTTTTCATTGTAATGGGTCTATTCTTAAATAGACTTAAAACTCATTATCAGTATGTTAAGAGGGGTATTTAGCTTATTCCTTTCAAACGTTTGTGTGAAGGTAAAACTATTTAATTACTTTAATTTCTTTTGAACTATTTACATTATCACCAATTATAAAATAAAAATAGATCAAATGACTCTCTTCTTACTTAAAAAAGTATTGGAAATTTGAAGATATTTCAAAAAAAATTTTTTTCCTAGGTTTAATTATATGCTACTTCTAAGCTAGTAAAAAGAAATAAGTTATTATGATTTTAAAAAAGTCTGGTTATTATTCATTAAAATTTATTTTTCAGCTAAATTTTATATTTGTTTGCATTTGTATCCATACAATTTTCTATTTATAATTCATTCTAAATGCTAAAAAGTATAAACACAAATTATTCTTGGCTTGTTTTGAATATCCATCTCGAGCAATCGAAAACACAGTACAATTCGAGAAAATTAATTGTTAATATTAGTTAAATTCATTTTTCAGATATTTATAGGTTAATTTTAATTTTTTTACCACAGATTAATTTGACATTTAAAGTGAATGATTAAAAACATCCTACAGTATTGTATTTTTTCACTTTAGAAAAGAAAAAGGATTTGATAAATTGACAGTATAATCGACAAACCTTAGATTTTACAATTAAGGATTAAAAATAATGATATATTAAACAAAAATAACTAAAAAATTAAAGGAATTTTATCTTTTACTCAATGTTTTTTAATTTATAGCCAAAATACTTTCGGCTATGAAAAATTACTTATTTGATTTGATATTAATCACTTTTTAGATTATTGAGATTGAATAATAACTCAATTTTTGTAATAGCTTCTCTATCTGCCATCCAATTAATTAATTAATAATTCTCTTTGCTAAAACAGAGTTGAAAATATCTAATCACAAAGAGTTCATCTAATTCCATTATTTCATTTTTCATATTAAATAAATCTTTCATTATCTTCAATAAAATATAATTCTATGTGGAAATTTTCATAATATATAGGCTGGTTATATTTTACAAGCCATAGCTGCTAGCCTGCCTAATTTTAGAAATTCTTGGAAAATTAATTTATTTATCTATCTCTCAAATAGTAAAGGTTTAATTTATTTTTATCTTATACTAATTTGAACGTATTTGAATATAATTCCATTAATTAATTTACTATCTATCTTATTTTATTTAATTTATTACTTTCAAACATCTAGATTCTTTCTATCTTTTTCAGAATTGATAATAAAAGATAGCAACTTATACATTCTTATAAAATAAAATATAATAAAATTAAGTGTAACCAAAAAAATTAAAAGATGTCATGAATTGTAGAATTTAAGAGAAAAGTATTTAAACTTTTGAATATTGCATGAAGAAAGGATGTTTAAATGATTGGAATTTGGTTGGTGTAAAGAGATAAATAAGATTTAACTAAGGAGGAATTTAAAATTAAAACAAATACTGGATATATTATAAATAAAAACATACTATGGATTGTACAGAAAAATTAATTTTTGGATTATTATTATAAATATTAGGAATTAAAATAAAATTGTTTGGTTCATAGGTTGATTGGTTGGTTGGTTGGTCAAAATTGCTGTTGATATAAATTTGGTGATTATTTTTATTATTATTTTAAGGTTTAAACATGTTTTTTTTAATATTTATTTTTAGAATAAATAAATAGGGTGTAATTATTTTTGAAAACTTGAGTGGGTTGTGAGGGCACTTTATTTAGATAGATAGATTCTTATTTCTTTTATTTTTTATTTTATTTTTGTTGCTTTCTACTTATTAGAATCTGATTATCTTTTTCCTTTTTCTACCTAATAATTAATATATTTAATTTATCATTATCTTTAGGATTTCTTTAAACAATTGTTGATTATTATTCTGAGCCATTTCTATCAAATCATTAGATAAAATAAGAATTGGATTGTTTAGGCATGTTTTAAGTATAAATAGAAATCATTTATTTAATTTGGTTTGTTAGATTACTTTTATTGAGGTATTCATAGAAAAAATAGGGTTCAAGGAATGGATTAAATAATTATTAATAATGAAACTTTTATTTTTAAAAGTAAACTTTTATCTATTTATCAATTCAATAATAGTTAGATACATCATTTCCTTTCTCACTATGTGTATTAATATTTTACTAGGATTGAATCTTAAAAGATTTCAAAGTATTAAGTTGTAATATTAAGTGTAAAGCATTCTCAAACATTAATTTTTTTTTAAACAGCATTATTTTATTGATAAATACTCATATTCTTAAGCATGTAGCTCTTTCTCTTAATATCGGTCTAGTAACGAACTCCATTGTTAGAACCGTTTTAGTTATTGGTATTAATTGCTGGGTTCTAGAGATAATATTGCTTATTGTTAATTTTTGCATTAACATTATTGTAATTTTGTATGGCAGCTCCTTAGGATTAGAGAATATTCGGGGTTATGTGAGATTCAGTAACAGAAGAGCTTTAAATTAATGTTGTTATCTTTTCAGAATTTTCCTTGAAAGTAGCAATTGTTCCTCTCACCTTAGAAAGCAAGCTTGAGGGATTGAAGTTATTAACTTTTTCAGTAGGAGTAGGCTTGAGGATTAAATCTTGTTGAGAAATATTGTAAAGCGTGTTATTAAATTACTAGTTAAGATTGTAATTATTTGAATTAATATTATTTCCCTTGCTAATAGATGTATTTGTAGAGTTCATAATACTAGTTTCAAAAGTATTATCTTTGTTGTTGCTCATTGTCATGTTGAAATTTATTGGTCTAATTGTAAGTGGGTAGTAGAAATTATTGTTTGCTTGCTATTTATTTACATGTAAGCTGTTATTATTGTTATTGTTATTTGTTGATTGATTACTGGAAATTCCTTAAGCTTTATTATTTGATCCCAAAGTAAATTAGTTAATCTTTATATCCTCTTAATTAGAAATTGTGGTTTTACTTCCACCTGTTGGAGTTTACATAGCTTAGAAATGTTGAGTTTAGGGAATTTAATAAGGGTTGTTATTTATCATGGGAGATTATAGATTTGCAAGAGAGGGCTATTTCTTTTAATTGTCATTTACACAACTAGTAAGGCTATAGGGATTGTTAACAGGGGATTACAAATTACTAATACCATAGTTCTGATTTGTTATGGGCATAGGAGGCTTAGCCGAATTATCAGGCTTGTTATTGGCAAATTAAATTGTAGCTGCAGGGGCGGTAGAATTTAAATTTCCCTATGCTTAGTTTTAAACTGTGAATAACATTCCTCCACTGCTAGAACATGACTAGTCCTATAGATTAGTAATGCTTTTAGCATTTGGGAAGTAGTTTAAGAATTGCTCGCCTTTTCCATTCTAATTTTAAGAAGAGTTTACATTCAAGAGGTTATTTTTGATCTTTAAAAGGTAGGGAGACATACACTCTGCTGAAGAATCGAGCACAGTAGTCGATCCAGAATTACTAAGCTATACAACAGAGGAGTCAATAGAAATGCACTTATTGAAAATCAGTAAATCGAGCAAGTTATCCTAAATAAATTTTCTCTCTACTTCAAATGTACTATTAAATGCAATAGATTTGGAGTAGTTTTCTAATTAAGTTTGATCTAGAGGGAATTTTTTGCAGAGATAATCAAAAATCTTGCATTTCTTTATGAGTTTCTTTGGCATAGATTTATGATTTATTAAGCCCATCATAAAGGCGCTTACGCAAGTTTATAAAACTTCTAGTTAGCAAGACATGGATTTTTATTCTAGATTAAAAAGTAAGTAGCTTTAATTTATGGTTATCTTGTGTTTCTTATGGGTTGCCGAAGAGGGATTAAATGCCAATAGATTGTGTGTTTGTAATATGTGTGGATGGAAGCCCTCTTTTTATCTTGTCTTTATAAGTATATGAAGGTGTTGTTTTTTCTACTTTCTATAGAGATTTTACTTCCGAAACAATTAATTGTTTTTACTCTTTTTTTTTTTAATTAATCTTTTCAGTTGATAATTCTCCTCCGTATCTTGTTTTCTTTCTCATTTTAATTAAAGTAAGATAGACTGTCAATAACTTCATTCATTTAGCTTGAGAAAATGAAAGGGAAATAAGAGGGAAAAAATTGAAGAAATAAGATATATTGGCAAGATCAAATTCATCATGAAAATTAAATAATTTATATTAAAATTTTAGTTTTCTTCTTTACTTTCTTTTATGTTCCCTTTCATTTTTTTAATCAATGTTTGGTCATTATGAATTTAGATATCTTGGGCACGATTATTAATTTAATAATAATTATTTATTTCACTCATTCGATTATTGCATACTATCTCATAAATTTACTTACCTTTGTCATTCATTTATTCATTCCCTCACTCTGTCCCTCAATTAATTTTACTTCAATTTCTGAGCAAGTGAATTTCCTTGTAAACATTAAAAAAATAAATAAAAAATTTAAATTTACATTATTTATTTCTTTGATTCTCCCTCATCCTCACTCATTATTCGCTTACTACAAGCGATCTAAAATAATAAAGAATCAGTATAAGAAATATAAAGGGATTTTAAATTATAATTACCAGGATTAATTTTTTCCTATAATTCTGATGAATTTTATAATGTCCCTTGAGATGTTGAATCTAAGTTTATTAGGTAATATTCCATTAAATAATATTTAAATTAAAGTTGAAGAGGAGCAGCTAAAGTATTTTTTGAATCTGTATTTAGAAGATTTAGGACTATCTATTTTTTTCCCTTACTTCTTTTTTGGTGATATATATTATTATATTTACTAAGGAATAAGATAAAATGTTAGAATAATTATAATTATATAAATTTTAATTCCTACGACATTCTTTCATGTGAGCTTATTTACTCCTAGGTACATGCCTTTATTATTAATTTTATAAAGATTAAAATATGAACTATAATTGAAAAAACTCTTTGCCGTTACCTAGAGTAAATGAGATATATAAATTATTTAGGATAGAATATCTTTAATAGAATATAAACAAATAGATAGATATTAATTATTTTGTCTATTTTTGGTTCAATATTTGCTGGATAACTTAGACTAATTCCTTCCTATTCCTCAATCCTTATTTTATATAGTCAATTCAAAATAGTTTATTAGATTTTTAGTCTTACATCCTTTATTTATATAACACAAATTTTCAAATAATTTAATTCCCTAAATCGCCTAAATCCTCTTTACATTTTCCTTGATCAAACGCTAATAAATCTGTCTCTACTTTTTCCTAAAAGCATAGTGGGGAAATTTCTATAATTTGATATTAAGCTTCACTATATAAATTGTAAATATTCTACGGTAGAGTTAAATTAGATATCTTAGGATTGAATTACAAATATTTAAAGTTTTGAAATATCTAATATGTCTACTGAATAAATTGTATAACTAATATCTGCTTAAAAAAAGTTTATCTAACTTTAAAGGTATAGATTGCATTATTAGAGAGAAGGAAGAGGATTATTAAAATTTAATTCTGTGGTAAAGTTGAAGGAATGTGTGAGTGAAAAGAACAAATTAAAAGAGTGGTAATAAGATATTTACAAAAGGAAAGATATATGTAACCAAATAGATATTTCATAAAAAGATTTGATTTTAATGACAAATTAATTTGATAATTTAATTAATAGGTTTGAATTGATTAAATTTATCTACTGTAAGAGATATCTATTTTGTTCATTTCAAGGTGTAAAATAGCAGCCACAAACAATCTCATTCTTTCTCTTTCCTATATAGAGAGAGATTCCTTATTAATTTAAAATACAGTGTTGTAATTAGATACACAATTATTATTAGTGCATCATTCAGCTATACATTTAATTAAAACTTATAAAGCAGAATTAATTATCATATAATCAATTGATGTAATATTGCTTTAAACCGCATTTATAAAATGCAATCTATGATTATAATTTTTTTTTATAAAATCACTACCTAGCAATTTTACTGATTTATTAAATTAATTCAATTATTATTGCTACTGTTGTTATTATTACTATCACTTTACTTCTTTTTAGGTTATAATTATTTTTTAGCCCATTCTACTAGCTATTACGTTTCCGTCCATCTATCATCAGTACTCTTTGCCCCCAGCAATATTATTATTAAATTTACATGCTCATTTTTATACCAGCTAGCGAGACATGGTCCAGCCATTAATGTAATACCAGTTTTTAGTCCCAAAAAACCACTTTTCTTCAGGAGCTTATTAGTATTCTTCCAAATTATGGGAGGATTTTTCGGCTACTATAACTCTGTAAGGATAGAAGCTCTGTGATTCTAAGCAGAAATAATAGTTCTTATTAAAGGGTCATGAATAAGCTAATATGCAAGTAATCCAATATCATAGGATGTTGATTTATTTTTTTTATGCATCAATCCGTGAGGGTTAGTGAAATAGGTATCTTGCATGTTAAGTTTCTCAGCGAATGTGTTCATTTCTTTGATGAAATAGGTAATTGGATTCTTAACCTATTTTACATAAATAATTTATTTCGGATAAAGTAGAAATTAAATTTTAGTTTTAGTACATTATAGAAGTATATTTATAGTAGGGATGTTATTTTAAAGCTTTTTATATTAATACCATTAAATTTTGATGGTGTAACCATTAGTTTGAGAATCACAGGTTAATTTAAAACACTAAAGGCTCAAAATGCTAAAATAATTTAAGATAAATAGAATAATATTTATGTGATGGGTAAAGATGTAAAATATCTTTTAATTCTAACACGATAAATAATAATAATGCGCAAAATAATTAATAAGTGCAATACTAGAGAGAGAGAAATAAAATCAGACAAAAAGTTTCAGATCACTTGAATTAAAATAAAAATTTATTAAGAGGATTCATTAATAAATATTTTTAAAATAATAATCCTACTAAAGTAAATTCAATTAATCTTAGAAAATTAATATTTTTTAACTTTGTAGAACTCACTTGATATTTATTTATTTATTGATTTATTGATTTATTTGATCGTTTGAATTTTTAAATTTTGATGATAAACTATATTTGTAATACACCAATTATTCCCTTAAATAAATCATTCAAGGAAGGATTCAAGCTTTAAAAATTTGGAGTGTTTCAAAAATAAAAATTATCAATCATCCTGGCTGATCTCATTATATCAAATATAATAATTAGCATCAAAAATAGATTCGTTAAATTTTTTAGGAATTTATAATTAATAAAATTTATTGCAATCACTCTTACCTTTAGTTTCTTTTTAATTTCACCATTTCCATGCTTTTCTTTAAACTTATCGCTTTGCATATACAAGTAGACTCCAAAATTCTCGGCTAACACAAAAGCTGCATCATTTCCACTAGGCAGCATCATTCCGTATAATAAATCTATTATATTGACTAATTCTCCCTCACACAACTCTGCGCTTGTTCCTAAATAAATATTGTTAAATTCTATATTAAGTGAAAGGAGATAAGATTTATATAATAATCTATATTGCTAAAAATTTTTCCTCAAGTTAAATAAATATAGGGTTTTTAAATCTAAAAGGCTATAAAATTACCAGGTTAGTTAGCTGCATGACCAGACACTCTAAAGTAGGTTTTTTCTGGCAGCAAATTTAATTTTCTAACATAATTTACCACTATATAGCAAGTCATCATTTTAGTCAATGAAGCAATTTCTCTCACCTGATTTTCGTTATTTCCTGAAATCAGCTTTTTATTCTTCCCATTTATGATTACCCATGATTTGCTAGAAATATTTGGAGGTTTTTATTTCAATTTAGTGAATTTTGCTATTAAAAAATAATACTTTAGTATTAAAATTTATTTGAAAAGTATTCATCAAAATTATTAAAAAATACTGAACAAAAATTTATTGAAAAGTAATATATTATTCTATCTTACCTTTAATCTTGTCTATATTTGGAAGATTCTTTCCATCTCTAGGACTTAAAAGAACTCTAAACGATTCTCCTAGCTTCACACTTGGGAAATCACTTCCCTAAGACTTCTACTTCCTTTTGAGAGAATCCATGGACATTTTATTTTCATTCCTATTTAGTTGAAAGGTGATTACACTTTTCTATTTAGAAGAAGTAGAATTTGTAGTGTTAGAGGAATTAAAAGAACTTTTTAAATTATAAATTGAGGTATTATTTCTAGAGCTTTAGAAATCTTAAATAGATGGAATGCTAGAAGTGCTATTTTATCCAATTTAAACTTAATTATTTTATAAAATCTATTAATTATCTACATTTTATTAAATTCCTCTTTTATTATTGATAGCTTAATTCTATTATCTACTTTAGCTCTTTTGTTCATCTTCTTCCTCTTTAATATCTTTTAATCCACTTTTTACGTTTTATTAAAGTAGAAGAGGATTTTAATTCTCTGGAGCATCATGTTATTTTTAAAATCTCTCTACAAATCTGTTAGGATAAATTAGCTAATTATAATTTTAATTTGAAAAAATTGTAAGAAATACACTTATTGGCTTTAGCTTCGCAAAGGTTGCTTGTCATTTATTTCTTCTACTTACTTCCTTAAATCTCTTCTGGATTCTTTTAAAATAGGTTTACTTTTAAGAAAAGAGAGTATATTTAAAATTTATTTGATAAAGTTTATTAGAACTAGATTTAAAATCTTATTTTACCATTCCTCAATAACTATCTTTTTTGTATTCCCTTCCTTCAATTTGTTTCCATTCAAGCTAATACAACTAATTTCTTTATCAATATCTTCTAACACCTCTTCATCTTCATCATCTTCATATTCCTCTTCATCACCAGAAAATTCTTCTTCATAAATACTATTGTAATCAAAGGAAGCCTCAATATTATTTTATTCTTCATAATCAATGCTACTATCCTTACTAAGTTAACTCAATATATCTTCTTCAATTATATTTGAGCAATTCATCAAAAACACTTTCTTATTAAATTGAATTTAATCCTATCTTAATAGATTGCTTTCTTCTACTCTTTTGAATCTTTAATTAAGTGTTGAACGAATGAACTATTAAGTTTAAATAGAGTTTCAAAATAATATTAGATTTTTTTTATTTTTATATAAATTTTAACAAAAATCCATGTAATTTTATAATATATCTTGTAAAATGCAAATAAATTTAAAATTATAAAATAAATACTCTTAAAATAATTGCAAAATCTTTACAAACAATCAAACAAAATATCTTAAATCTTAGATTATATTATTTTCTATTTAAAAATAAGATGTCATTATAAATATGTTAGCATTAATTAATATAACGTTTATTAAGTATCTAATTATTTCTTCCATACATACTTTTTTTAATATCATCTAAGATTTTTTATAAAAATTATATATTTATGTGTGCTCCAATTGTAAAAGATGTGAAAAGAAAGTATGATTTGAAAATATGTTTATAAATTTAAATATCGCATTATTTATGATTCATTTTAATTTTAAACAAAATATTTTGTATTTCTAATAATAATAATATTTGTAGGAGTATAGTTAATATAATGGTAAGCAAAACTAAATGTAAAAATATAATAAAATTTATTATCAGTCAACAAAGTAGAAAAATAGAAAAGTAGAGGTTACTGTTGTAATAATCATCATTTAAAAATCAGTGTTTTTTGTGAAAATGAATAGATGTGTTAAATAATTTTTGGAATTTATTTACTTTTTGATTTTCAACTAGTTAAATTAGTACTATTAGTAAAATTAAACAAAATTATATATTTCTTCTTAATTAGAACATAGATAGATATATACCTATAATTTAAAAAACATAAGAGTTAATAAGTAAATAGATCTCAAATACTATTTGATACTTTTTCTGAATAAATTTGTTTTTCCTATTTTATTTGTCGATATCTAAGAAAAGAAGACTAAATAAAATAATGATTATAGAAAAAAGGAATAGAAAACAAAATATTAGTTAGTTAGTTAGTTTGTTAGTAAATGATGCATGCATTCTTATTAGAATTTTTATTAATGATATCATACCTTCATAAATGAGTTTATATATTAATGATGCAATAATGTATAAAAAATTATTACTAGATCATAAATATTTACAATTAATTCTTAGCAATGTTACTGAAACTCTGTCTTAATTGATATTAATTAGACCCCCTATTAAAGATATTTATCGATAAGAATTATAAAATTAATTAAAGTAGGATACAAGATTTGATATCAAAATGTGAAAATTATCATTTATTAAGTGATAAATATCTTAAGCATTTATGACTAAATTTGCATCAGCAATTATATCCTTTTTTGTTCTAACTATTCAAAACAAGTAGTCTTGCAACTGAGTTACAAAGAATAATAAAAAAATTTAATCAAAAATACAGTAGAGATTAGGAATCCTCAAAAAAAAAGAAAGAAAAAAAGAGAAGAACATTAATTGATATTAATTAATTCAAGTTAAAATAAAATGGGAGGATAGGGAAAGTGTAATAATCCTGAAGAATAAGAACTTTAGGAAGCTCTTAGAATAAATGACTAAGAGAATTAACAAGTAAAAGTATAGTTTAAGCCATTAGAAAAAGATGATGCATTTGTTTCCGAAGACTAATTGAGATATAAGACATATGATTTCTTGTTTGAAGAGGAGTTAACTCTGAAAAATACTCCCTCAAAGGTTATTAACTTGCTTAAAGCATCAATTCCTAATATTTTTACTTAACTGAGTACAACATTCTTCTTGTTTGTCAATATGTATTTCATTTAAAAGACTAAAAGTTCTCTGATTGTAGGTGCCTATGGTTTAGCAACAACATGGTAATTATATATATTCTTTAATCTGTATTAATTCTAGAAGAAAAAAAGAAATTTATTCATCAACCAATTAACCAATCAACCAACGAAGCTTTCAATAACTAAATAATTTAAAATATACTTTTCGATCCATCCATAGTGATTATTATATTCTATTTTTTTAAAATTACATTATTATATTCAAATAGGTTCCATTCTACCTGCTATTCAGCTCTTCTATCTCTAAATAATGGGTTGTTCACTCAAGTAGCCTAAGCTTACGGTGCTTAAAATTTTAAATTGATAGGCCAATTAATTAATAAGGTAAAAAAGCTATAAATTTTTAATAATTAGAGTATTTTTATGAAAATTCCTAACTAGAACAAATAAATAATTTGCTTAACATTAATTTTATTATCATAAAAGGCTCTAGCAATAGCATTAACATTTTCATGCCTAGCATTTTTCTTAATCATAAATACTTAAAATATTATGATTTCGTTTGGTATTAAAGAAGAGACTGCTGAAATAGCATAGCAGTTTGTTGTTTGGTTGATTCCATCTCTCTTTTTGGTAGCAATCTCAGATTGCTTGAGAAATGCTTTACTTGGTATGTAAAAAATGGATTTGGTTATGAACTCTTACATGCTTTCTTATTTTATGCATCCTATCTGGCTTCTAATATTCTTTGATTATTATGAAATGACAATCATCGGTATTTTATATAAATATTTCTTTTATAATTAATTCTTATATATTTTTGTTTTGAATTTAGGTATGTCACTTGCAAGATGTATTTCTGATTTAAATATCCTTCTCAATTTGCTCTATAACATTAATAAAGAAAGAAAAGTAGATGAGTTGTTAGATTAAGTATATCAACCATTATTTGAAGCAGAAACTCTAAGAAATTGGATGAGTATAAATTAAATTAAAAATTAATTCAGTTTTATCTAAAAAAAATAATTTCTTCTAAAATAGAATATCTGAAGGTAGCAATTCCAGTTGGTTCAGTAGTTTATCTAGAATGGGCATTCTACGAAGTTACCACTATTATTGTAGGTCTATTATAAGATGATAATCAGTTAGCAGGACATACTTCTTTCCAAAGTATGACTTTGTTCTTCTACATGATGCCTCTTGGTCTTTCAATGAGTGTAAATTCATTCTTGGGAAGCTGTGTTGGAGATGGCAAAAAAAAGATTGCAATCAGTTTCTATAAAATTTCGTAATTTTTAATTTTATATTAATAAAGAAGGAAAGTTGAAAATGATTTAATATAAAAAATAGAATATTAGCTTGCTTATTAGAAATAGCTGTTTTCATGTTCGTTGGTGTTGTGTTGCATCCAATTTTTAGAAGTTTCTTAGTTATTTCAGATGATATTGGTTATTATTTTGATATGGTCTATGATATTTATATCTTTGGTTACATTATACCTGATTACATTTAATGCATATTTGGAGCTATTCTTCGTTCAGCTGGACTTGAATAGAGAGCTATGGTGATTTACATTATTGGATTTTATGTTATTGGTTTCCCTGCTTCTCTTTTCTTAGTGTTTACATGTGATCTAGAAGTTGCTGGTATCTGGTATGGTTTAATTATAGCTTCTGGAGCTTCTTCTTTAATATTCTACTATGAGATCAAAAAGATGGATTGGGATAAGTGTATTGAAGAAGTTAGAGAAAGAGTTGCTCTGGAAAAAATGGAATAAGAACATTTTAAATAAGCTAAAAAGAGATCTTAATCAGCATTAGAAGTACATGATCTCTAAGTAATTAAAATTAAGCATAGTATGCTTTGATTTAATTAATTAAATAAAACACTCCAGTTCTTTCACGTTGATTTCAATATAATTTGAAGATTATCATCATTAAAATCATTTTAATTTATTAATATATCATAATTAATTACTTACTAATTAGTAAAATAAATAAATAAATGTTTATATGTCTATTATTGTACTTACGTTTTAAATCTTTCTAAGTTTGAGTTTAGCTTTCAATAATGTCTTATTATTAATTTAACCAAATTTATTCAATCCATTTAATTAATTTATTAGTTTTTTATTTAAATTTAATTAAATTCTTAAATGTTTAAAACAACAATTGTAGAATATTTATCTTAGCAAACTTTATTTTATTTTTTTACTTAAAATTAAATACTCTTAAATCTTTTAAATAAATTAGGATTTATTTATTCATTTTCTACTTTATAAATGATTTTTCAAATTTAATTAAATTATTATTGATTCTCTCCTACTTTTTATTGCTAGACAGCTTTCTTTTGTAGGTTATAAAACCTTATGAAGGAATAAATATTAATCTAAATTTCTCGATTACTAGGCCTTATTTGATTTGTAGAAGGAGTGTCTGTAATAAAAGATAATTAAGAATTGCATAATAGATTAATTTGAAGAGAAATTGAATTTTATTAAAGGAATTATTTACTGAAATTTTATAAATATTTCAATTCTATTTTTCAAAATAGTGGTTTCTTTTACTTTTTATTCTTAATTAATTTAAAATGAAATTATTTTGAAGTGAAAAAGAGAAGAAAGCTTTTTAGAAATGAATATTAATTCTGAGACAATAAATTTTTGTGGCTATTGAAGAAAGGAAAAGGTTTAGCGCATTTGAGACATAAAAGGTTTGAAGCCAAGATTAATGGATTTGGGTGTATATAAAGAGGACTCGTTTAATTGAATTTTGTAAAATAAATAAAAAATTGAAAGAAAGGAAATTGCAGTAAATATCGAATATTTTTAAATTAAAAGCAAAAGAAAAGAAAATTTTAATATTGATTGATTCCTTTATTGAATTTTCTTCCAAAAAAGATACAAAAATATGTCTAGCTAAGATTTAGAAGAAGGGGAAATATCAATTTAAGAACCTTTAAATAGCAACATTGTATATGAATTACTATATATTAAAGCAACATTGTCCATTAATTCAGCAGTCACCCTGCATTTTTTTAAATTTATGGAGTCAAAATTGCAGGAAAAGATATCCATCTCTCCCTAATTCCCTTGATTTCACTCTCTTTTTAACCTATTTTGTTATTAACTCTTCTTACAATATTTTTATGGTCTTCTACTTTTTACGTTTACTCTTTTTCCTACCAATTCTTTATTGCTTTAAAGTACATATGTTTTATATGATAAAAATTTTAGAAACATGACTAAGATGATGCTGGACATTGTTCTGATCTAGAAAGCTCTGTCCCAAAGTACATTCTATTTCAATCCTCTTATTCCATACTTTCTTGTTTATCTTCTTTTATCAAAAAATTCATCAGGAATAGGAGAAGAATTATAATTAATAATCCTTCAACCTAAAGCTGAACATTAGAAATCTTTATAATAGACTAAAACTCTACTTATATTGAACGTCAATTAATATTTTAATTTCATTAAATAGGAAGGTTAAGAAAAAATAAAAAAAGAAAGAGAACCCAACAAACGATTTGAGCAGCAGTCAGTAAAGGTCGGCATAGAATCATTTGGAATCCAGTGCAGAGATAAAGAAGAAAAAGAATAATTCTAAAGGAACAAATTATCAGTAAAAATAAAATAATAAGAATGGAGGATAAAACAATCAAAGTTAGAATTAAGAAGTCCCTCAGTTTTATTCTTCAAATTATAAGTCAGTACCATGCGAATTTCTTAAAAAAGGGTCATGCACAAAGGGAGCAGATTGCACATTTTCTCATGATTTTGAAGTGAAAAAATTGAATGTAATTGATTTGTAAAATTAAAAGAAAGAGATTAAATACTAGCAATCAAGCAAGCAAGCAATCAAGCAAACAAGTTAAATTAAACTCCAAATTTAAAATATTTTTGGAAAATGTATTAGAATTACAGAGAATAAAATTAACTAATTATTTTGTCCTTTCTTTTTTATTTTCTCCTTTTTTTACTCTTTCATTTTAATAAAATTGTATAGACAGTGTGTAAATTCTTTCTTGGTAATGCCTGCGAAAAGGGAGATTCTTGCTAATTTTCTCATTAATTGGAAAATTACCCTTGTAAATTCTACTTCTCCAGGGAATGTGATAAGCACACAATGTGCCCTTTCAGCCATGAGGAATACAGATTCTTTTAATCAGATTAAGAAAGTAAAATAAACTGATATTTTATACCGTTTTATTGGAGTTGTATGTGAAAAATTGCTCACTAAATGACATAATATATATAATATATGAAGGTATTAAAGAATAATATTTTAAAATATAAAAAATAGCTTTCCAATTCTTTGATGAAAACAGCTAATTCTTTAATGATCTCTATAGAATTTAGGGTACTGTAGGTAAATTAAATAGATAATACTAGAAGTATTTAGAATAAAAGAGATAACAGTCTAACCAAATAGAGTAAGAGAAGAATTAAAACTTATTGATACCTACCTAATTGATGAATAGCAGTAACAATAGCAGTAGTTAAATGGGAAATCCCTAATAACTAAATTAAAATTAGGATTAATCTAGAGGAAAAAATTAGTAATAATAGTAACCACTTTATAATAATTATAATTAAAATTAATAGCAAAGCCAGTACTCGTGGAATCCACCTCCACCACCTTCTTAAATGACATAAAATAACTACAATGATTCTTATTAAAAGAATAATTAATATAATTAAGCACCTCCGAATGATAATGACAGGAAGCAGGGAGATAGAGTATTCACTGAAGAATATTCTGACTCTTCTTATAATTAGAATTAACATTATAAAAATTAAAATAATGGAATAAGTGAAAATAAAAGCATGAACCCTAATAATAACTCCAACAACAATATGTATTAGCCAAATAATAACTATCCTCCTTAAAATAGCTAGCCTATAAACCCATATTATGGAAGTAATATTTAAAAATAAAATAATAGCAATCCTATCAGCTAACCTCCTCCTCCTCCTCCACCTCTTTCTGGCTATTTACCACCACCTAATTAGTATAAGTAGTAAATAAAGCAACCTCCTCCTTTTAATTCTTATGATCCTCCTTAATTAAATTAACCTAATTATTAATCATAGTAAAAAGGACCTAATTAAAATAATTAAGGCCCTCCAATGGCTCCTCCTCCTTCTTAATCAATGTAACCAAGATATCCTCCATAATAACCTAATGGTAATTTAGAATATTAAAGTTAATCATAATCTTATTAGAATTAGTAATAACCTCCACCTCCACCGCCAATATATAGCAATAACAATCCTTAATATAAAAATAATTAATCTCTTCCTCTGCCTCCACCTCCTCTGTAATAGTAGTAGTAGTAGTAGCAGCAATAGTAGTAATAGAATAATAGCAATTAATATTATAACAATAATAGTTCTTACCAACCTCCTTACAATAATTAATATATGGGTGGTAGTAATCCTTAAAGTAATAATAGTTTTAACTAATTTAACAGGGATAATAATCCTTAAAATAACTCTAATAATCCTCCAAATTAAATTAATAATTACAATAAACCTTCTTCAATAGGTACTCCACCTCCTTCTATGCAATAAAAATCGTCATAGAACATGGCTTATCAAGGCCAATATAATTAGTAATCTTAATAGAAATAGGGTTAAAGTAATATTCCTACACCTAATTAATAATAACCTCCTCCTCCTTATTAAATGAATAGCTAAAGCGGTATGAATCAAATGAATAGTTTAAGTAATATGAATTAAATAGGAAATTAAAATAACTCAAATTAGATAGGGAATTAAAATAGTATGAATTAATAAATAGGAAGCTAAAACCAAATGGGGGGCTAGAACAATCTGAATATGAACCTACCTCCAAATAATAATTTACTGTTGAAAGTTAATTAAATTAATATTAATAGTATTGGAAATAACTAAAAATCAAACATCTATAGTAGTAGTAGTAGTAATTCTAATATTTAATCTGGTCAATACTCTTCTTCAACACCTTCTGATTAATAACCTCTTTAGTAATAAAATATACCCTAGCAATAGGATTTCTATTCATCATCACAACCAAACTCTTCTAACTAGTTAAATTTTATCCCTAATTAAATGATAAAAAAAGGATTATTATAAACTGCTTAGGCTCCTCATTAGTAATAATAACCAATGAATAATTAAAGTAATATCCCTCCTCAAATTCCTTCTTAAAATTAAAAAATGTACCCTCCTCCTCCTCCTTCTTCTCAGTAATAACAATAATCATCATAATAATTACCTCAATCTCAATAATAAAATTATGGAATGCAATAAAATAATTCTAAAATATAATCCAACCAGCTAGGCTTGAACTAACAAAACTTGTTAAATATCCCGAAAAGTTTATCTATCCCATAGATATAAATGAATTAGAGGTAATAATAGCCAAATTCTAATAATATAAACCCAAATATGCCACTTCCTCCTCCTCCTCCTCCACCACCAATTATAGATAAATAACCTCCTAATTAAATAAATAATAATTTTAACCCATAATCCCCCTCTTAAAGTATTCCTTTGCCTAATCCAAATATGAATTCTAATTAGTAAAGAGGGTTTGAGTCTTTTGCCCCATCTCCCTTCCAATAGGATGATAGATAAAAACCTCCTCCTCTTCCCCCTTAAGGAGTAGGAATTAATCAATTTAATAGTTCTAATATCAGATAGAATTCTAATTAATCTTAACAATCTTTGAATTCAAGTCAATAATCTTCAGTAATTAAATCGAATCCATCTAATTTTTATAATGTAATTTCTATTTTAACTTCTTTAATTAATTAAATTATATTTTTAATTCTAGCAATAGAGTAAGAAAAGAGGAGAATCAAATGATTAAATTAACTTTCAGCCTGACAATGACGGATAAAAGAAGAATTAATATTTAGAGGATGATAATGATTTTGTTGAATCAGATAGTAACTAGCCTGATTAATTTAAAAAGTAAATGCAAGCTATTGGGATATTATAGCAGATGAATGAAAGCAAAAAATTATCAGGAAAGAAAACACCTAATCAAGATAGCTAATAAGGCAGTAATTAAAATTTAAGCTCATAAATAGATTAAGTAGGAATGAAATAGGTTAATGGAACAAATCCCTAAAATTCATAATCATAGGGCTATAAAGAATTTGAAACAGGATCAACTTCTCGAAATATTTAAAAGAGCAACCAAGGTTTATCAAATATTATTAGATAGGAAGATAAAAGTAATATTAGCAATAGTGATAATACCCAACAACCAACTTAATTTTAAAATAAATAACTATCTCAATCTCAATAACCTGAAATTAAATCAGTCAACATCAAAGATCCAAGATAGCTCAGAAAACTACAAGAAAAATAAAAGATAGATTAACCAATAGGAAGTGGAGGAGGCCTTATAGAGGTTTAGGTGAATTTGATGGATAGAATAAAGTAATAGGAATCTCATTCAACTCATTCTCTAGCATCATTAGTGTAATAAGATAATGCTTAAATGGTTTCTTTAAACAACGAGTTAAAAGATAAATCTTTAAATAATAATGACAAATCAGTATAATATAGAGATAATAGATAAGATATAGGTGATAATTATTTAAAAAAAAGAAAACAACCATATAATTAAGAAGAAGAAGATACTTCAGACAAATCTCTTAAGAAATTATTTATAAAAACCGAGGGAGATAATCAAACAAAAACACTTTAAAAATAACCTTCAAGGTAAGGTTCCTCCATATATTCAGATAGAGAATATAGTAACTAGTCAAATGCTAATCAAGCTTAATCTAGCTCTTAAATCAAGAGTTCTTTATCTTCATAAATAAAAAAAGTACCAATAGTGAATTTAACTGAACTTGATTAACCATCTAGATTAATTTTAAGGCTCAAATATTATATGCAATATTAAGCCTAACCTATAATTAATACAAAAATTAATAAATAAGAGGAGTAAGAGAAGAGAAAAGCTAAATTGGAATAACTTTAATCTAGCTTAAAAAAAATAGGATCAAATTTAATATACTCTTGATAAGAAAAAAAAATTAAATTAAAAAATGATTCGTAGGATTATATAGTATTAACGATAAGAGAAAAATAAGTATTTTTTATTTGATTGACAATAATAAAAATGCAAAAAATATAGTAAGTAAGCAGGTAGGTAGGTAAGTAGGAGTAGGTAAGTAAGTAAGTAAGTAAGCAAGCAAGCAATTAAGTTGATGTCTATCTATCTATCTATCTGTCTGTCTATCTAACTGTTGATGCTTTAATTATTAAATCTTATTTTAATTATATTAATATTTATAAACCATTTTTGTTATGATTTACGTATTTATGTTTGATTAAAATATCTAATAAGTAATTGTTAATTTAATCAATTTAAGTATCATTCTATTTTAATTCACTTATAGTAATCTTTCTTCCTTCTTTTGTATCATTTACCCAGTATTGTATTACTGAAATAAACTTAATTTATAAGTATTAAATGGAGATAAACATATTTAAATAGAAAAAACAGATGTGATTTAAATATAGTTGGGCTGACAATTTTCAAAAATGGTAAATAATTAATAATAATATCTTATTCTAACTATTTTTAAATTATGTTATATATTTAAATACTACAAAGCGTATACTATAAATTAATAATAAAAAATATATATAAATAAAAAGTGAGAAATCTCGCTCGCTCCCTGTAGTGCCTATTCTCATTCTCAAATTTCAAAATTTAACAATCAAGTTTTAATTCATAATATCATATTGATTAGAAAGTTTAAATTTTGGACTCTAATTATTATAACCAACGCATTTTCTTATATTTATTTTTATCAAAAATTAAGAATTTTAATTTGAATTTATTAGGAATACAAAAGGATTGAAAAATATTCTACAATAAAAAATGAAAGAAGGCTAATTTTAAAATGTAAATGCCTTATTATTACAATTTTATTAAAATATTATATTATTTATAAATTAAAAGTTAATTAGACAAAATATTTTAGCAAATAAATTAACACTTCAATATTGGTAAATATTTACAATAATTTTTTATTGACTACTAAAATTTCTTTAAATATAAAAGCAATATGGGTATTGGAGATCAAGGTGCTTGTGATTTAGGGTCTGCTTTAGGAAATTGCTCATAACTTACTACAATAACTCTTTAATTAAGGTAAAATTGTATATTATTTTATTTTCTTTCACTTCTCAACATAAATTTATTCTTTCTGGTATGTTATTTTTTTACTTAACTCTTTAAATATAATAGTTATAATAGTATTGGAGGTTAAGGTGCTTGTGGTTTAGGGTCTGCTTTAGGAAATTGCTCATAACTTACTACATTAACTCTTGATTTAGAGTAAAATTTTATATTATTTTCCTCCACTTCTCAACATAATTTTATTCTTTCTGGTATGTTATTTTTTTACTTAACTCTTTAAATATAATAGGGATAATAGAATTGGAGACTAAGGTGCATCTGGTTTAGGGTCTGCTTTAGGAAATTGCTCATAACTTACTACATTAACTCTTTAATTAAGGTAAAATTGTATATTATTTTATTTTCTTCCACTTCTCAACACAAATTTATTCTCTCTGTATGCTATTTTTTACTTAACTCTTTAAATATAATAGCAGCAATAAAATTAGATGTTAAGGAGCTTGTGGTTTAGGGTCTGCTTTAGGAAATTGCTCATAACTTACTACATTAACTCTTTAATTAAGGTAAAATTGTATATTATTTTATTTTCTTTCACTTCTCAACATAAATTTATTCTCTCTGTATGCTATTTTTTTACTTAACTCTTTAAATATAATAGTTATAATAGTATTAGAGGTTAAGGTGCTTGTGGTTTAGGGTCTGGTTTAAGAAATTGCTCTTAACTTACTTCATTAACTCTTGATTTATGGTAGAGTTTTATATTATTATATTTTCATCCACTTCTCAACACAAATTTATTCTCTCTGCTGTGTTATTTTTTTACTTAACTCTTTAAATATAATAGTAATAATAGTATTGGAAACCTAGGTGCTTGTGATTTAGGGTCTGCTTTAAGAAATTTCTCATAACTTACTACATTAACTCTTTAATTAAGGTAAAATTATATATTATTTTATTTTCTTCCACTTCTCAACACAAATTTATTCTCTCTGCTGTGTTATTTTTTTTACTTAACTCTTTAAATATAATAGAAAAAATAGTATTGGAGAGCAAGGTGCTTGTGATTTAGGGTCTGCTTTAAGAAATTGCTCATAACTTACTTCATTAACTCTTGATTTATGGTAAAGTTTTATAATATTATATTTTCTTTCACTTCTCAACACAAATTTATTCTCTCTGCTGTGTTATTTTTTTACTTAACTCTTTAAATATAATAGCCGCAAT